>APFE031011114.1:950-59469 GCA_000404065.3 Pinus taeda
ATAGATCTTTCTAACGAGCTATCATACGTGTCAAACGGAGATCGTATGCCAAAGTTACGACCCTGGGAAATTGATGTACCAATTTACCCAATAAGGGGCCCACAATTTGGCGTTTCATCTTCTAGGGGTAGGTTTTGGAATGTGAAGGGTTTTCCATTGTTTCTCAATAATAAATAGGCCTTTGAGCCTCATTGTAACAAAGTTCGGAACAGTTCAGAGACATGTAGCCGCACATCTCTTCTCAGAGATAAGCTACCATCGTCCTAGCTGGTTTATTTCCAATTCTGGTTGTAAGCATATTTCGGTATTTTCATTAATGAAATGAAGTATTATTTCCGCTGCATCTCTTTACTTATGGTTATCACATCTCTGTATTTATGGTTATCTCTGTAATCTATTGCATTCCTGTTTAAATCCGGATCAGATGAGGTGACCCTTTATGGGTCTCCAATCAACATTAGAGCTCTATATAAATAGAAGCGCATATGAAAGGCAAGTTATCGGCATAGCAAGCTCAATTTATCTTTTCTAGTGGAGGAGAAATTCGGCTAAGGAGAAATGTATTGTTGGAAATCATCTTTATCATTTTCTACCTCTCTTTTGGAGGCCACATATGTGAGGAAGTTGACCGATTTGACCAGTCGAGTTGACAATAGCTTGATCGAGTTTGACCAAAAAACATGTGTGATTCGCGCACTGTTGTTTGACCGATTTTACCTCAACCGCACGTGAACAATTCACTACAATCGCGCATGCGAGGGTTTGACTGCAAGCTAAAAGTTTGACTGCTTATTTTTTGATTGGTTTGACCAACATTGGCCAGTTATTGTTTGACCAAGTTTGACTGGTATTTTGACTTGTATATTGGCACATAATTCTAGACAAATTTATGATTTGTAAACCTTGCTGAAAAGACTATTTCTCCTCAAGAAAAGATTGTTGGGTTTTCTCCCAAGGTTGGGTTTCTCGGGGTAAAAGTATTGTGTCTATTGTGCATGGCTGTCTTTCTATGATTTTTATTGTTTCTAGTACATTTACCATTGATATTTTCTGTGTATAATTATTCAATGATATCAATGGCATGAGAAAACTTGTTCGAAAACCATTAGGAAATAATTATCAGATCAGAAAATTGTATTCTAGTGCACATGCCATAGAATTTAAATAACCTTGACATGTTTTGGATTCACCCATACACCAGTGATCACCCCTACAATGCAGGCTCTCAAAAAACCATGAGTCCTCATGAGAGTTCACTGAAGGCTCCCCAATGTTGTACAGGATGAGAGTAACCCAAAGTGAAACTTCATGGGACCAGCTATGGTTTGATCGAGACAATAAGCTACAAACTCAAGAACAAGACATAGGCTTGGAATACCTAATAAAAAATCTCACATGGTTGTTACAATGCTTTGACTTGTGAACTTGGGTTTAAAATGATGGTGATAAAATGTTGCAAATTTTTTTATGTGCCCCTGCTAACGTGAGAGTTTTTATACAAGTTATTTTTTATTTTTGGATCAATATAGAGTTCTAAGTTCAAACTATCCATCTCTATGTGTTGAATATCAAATAATGATCATGTAATATTGCTTAATTTAGTTTCCCTTATGATGCAGTTAAGATGGATTTCCAGGGTTTGTGTTAGTCAGGTTACAGAAATGAGATTACGTCATCGGTGGGCTTAGAGGGTTTTGGAGGAGTTTTATAGGGTCCAATGGGGTTTGCTTGTTATATTTCATCATCAAGGTTAGTTCTGCATAATTTATTCTTGGTTCTGTTGCATTCTAATGATTCCCGTAAAATGGGGTGATTTCAATCATATTTTAATTGAATACACTAAAGGTGTTATTTGGAGTAGATTATTTGGAGAAGCACCTTAGCGTAATAGCTCGTTGGAACCAAAATGAAAAGATCTATATGATGAGATGATGAAAAGTGACTTTCAGTGGACAGAGAGATCACAGAGACATATTTACCATTTTTTGGGATTAAAAGTGACTTGAATAAAATAAAATAGAATAAAAATTCACTTAAATAAAATAAAAGGGAGAAGCTTCTAGACAGGGAATAAAATAATAAAATAAAAGTGCTTCTAGAAGGCTGGAGAGAGATCCATCAAATTTTTAAAAGGAGGGGAAGCAAGTAATTTGGGATATCTTGGATTTGCATATTTTCTCATGGAGATGTTTTGGAGAACCTGGTTTTTAGGTTCAGAGAACCCTAGGAGGAAAACCCTTGGGTTTCTTGGTGTGTTGGATGAAACCCCAACTCACTATTGTAGAGGTTTCAGTGGGAAATTTCATTGGGCTTCATCGGCATCTGTTGGTGAGTAGATCTAGAGTAGATATGTGGATTGGAGTGGGGATCACCCAGATCTCCAATTTGGGCGTCATTTCCAGTATTTTTGTAGATGTTTCAGTCAGAAATTTCATTGGGCTTCATCGGCATCAGTTGGTGAGTAGATCTGGAGCAGATGTGTGGATTGGAGTGGGGATCACCCAGATCTCCAATTTGGGCGTCATTTCCAGTATTTTAAGGAGCTATTGTCAACCATTTGTTGTTGCTTGTAACAAGTTCATATAATATAAAAGGCTGAATTTAGCCAACTTTGCGTCTATTTCTCATGTTTATTTTGAGTTGCTGTATTTCTGGGTTTTCATACTGCTTGTTGTGCTGAAGATTTAATAGTGTAAGTTGTGCTATTGGATTGGTTTTTGCAAAGAAATTCTTTGGTGCAAAATTCTGGAGATTTTAGTCTATTTATTTTTCGGAATATTACAGATCACAAGTAAAAGTTAGTTATCCTCGACAAAATTTTCTATTTTCAAAATATTTATTTCAATAACTATGATTTTTGAAGAGCTTATGGCCTCTTGACATACATTTGTGCTGAAACTCTATAATAAAGGTCCAATATGCATGAGAAATCCTCACAAGATGTGCCCAATAATACGTATAGAACCCAATTGAATTTATTTTAATTTCTGGAATTTTTAGGGAACGCATTCCCTACATTTCAACATTGCCATTCAAGTCTTCCTTGTTCCTAGTGGCATCTCAGCCCCGACCCCCCTCCCCCACACACACAAGTGTATATAGTATATATATATATATATATATATATATATAAAGAGAGAGAGAGAGAGATTTGGATTCAAAAAAAAAGTGTCGCTTGTTCTAAGTTATT
Organism: Pinus taeda; assembly: GCA_000404065.3. Lineage (NCBI taxonomy): Eukaryota > Viridiplantae > Streptophyta > Pinopsida > Pinales > Pinaceae > Pinus > Pinus taeda. Next base: position 4,141 of record APFE031011114.1, read on the forward strand.
TCAATGTAGCTTTAATCATTTGACCTAATAAGAGGCCACCACATGAGCATATTGTCTTATAAAGAAACAATTGTGAAAAGTAAGCAATGCCATTGGCAGATACTTATCCGAGGAAAAAGGTCACAAGAATTTCCGTTGAGTTCTAATAACCCTAATTCAATAAAGAAAACAGAGAATTCAACCTTCCAATCTATACAAGCTTGATTTTGGAGTCACTATGCCTGAGGGTATAATGACAACCTTGTTTCTAGCTAAAGAAGCTTCACATTGACACTCTTGTTTTTGACACTTTAGCTTCTACTAGTTTCTTACAGGATTCATTTTATAGGCTGTTGTTTATATAGAAGACAGTGTCATTTATTTTAAGGTTATTGTCAAATTATTATAGATTTACCAATGGAAATAAGTTTTAGTTTTGTTGTTTTATCTTCACCATTTAGGAGCAAGTCAACAATGCTCATGCTCTACTATGATTTGTAAAGATCTTGTTTATGATCAAATGGTTAAGGATTTTGTATGAAGGTGGTTTAAACTTTAGAAGACCTAATTGATATAATCTTTTAGAATTTGTACATTTGATAAAATAAATGCATTGGTTCAACTTCGGGTAAATGCAACTCGTTCCTTGACTTATAGGTTATTTGGTTTGGAATAAACCTATATCTTAGAAGTTTGTAAGATCATTGGACATATCCATGTCTCAAATATGGGCCCATGATTTTTGCAACAGGTGTGATTTTAAATCAGAAGTTTAGCCTAGATATCTCAATTGACATTCTATTCCTAGTCTTTGTTTCACAATATCTAGGAGAACATATTGGTATCTAAGAAAAGAGATTAATATATAGGAACAATATCCTTCCCATTTGCAAAGATGCATTATACTTCATCTAGGGTTACATGTTTAACATCTGTTTTTCATTTTCTGGTGGTAAGAGACTAGTAACAATTCCTCAAACCTGTTTATCTCTTTGTTTTGTAGAAATTATGAGTTTTTCTTCAATATCTAAAATCAGTTTCATTGCTAGCTTACTTTAAGAGTCTTGACTAGAACTGAAGATGTTATCTGAAGTAACACTATATTTCTAAAACACACTGCCAAAATAAACTTAATATATTTAATGTGTTTGTGCTAGGCCTATGCTGAATGGATATTGTATACTACGAGTGGAATATCAAGCGGATTATATCATTCATGTGATGTTGGAAGTTGGTGTGCCCTATCCTTTCACGTTTTACAGGTTTTGCATATACCTAGTCTTGTTTTTCATATAATAGATCTTTTATAGAGTGGATTCAATAGCTTGTATTGAGATAAGTAATTAGAATTCTTCTTTTTTCCAATAAATTATTGCAAAATCTCCCCCCCCCCCCCCCCCCCCCCCCCCGCGTTTTTCCGATATTATCCAGATGGAAGGGGCTTCAACCACCAACCACAACAGTTTATGCCTATGGTTACACCAAGGGATTCAACCACTGACCACAACAACTGCTGGTTGCCCCAAGGGACTCAACCAGATTTCGACTTGTAATATATGGCCTCCTTGTCAGCAACATGCAATGGGCACTGGGCAGATGGTTCAATTGATTGAACTAACCCTTGGGGCTTAGTAATTAAAACTTATTAGATAGATACAGTGTATCATTGACATAACAAAAGGAGTGATTCATAAATCATATCTCAAGCCAAGCACTTTGGTTGTTTTTCAGTGTTTTGTAAATACATCAAATTAATGTATTCAAACCATTTATTTGCTTGCTTGTGATTTGTATACCTGACATTGTACCTTTAACAGAGAGTAGTAACTTGGACATAGAACAATATGTAGAGCACTATTAAAATAACAAAATGAGTTCTAATCGATAAAACATTTCTGTGTATTGTTTGATTTTCAAAAATTAAACCTCTTGGTGACAATTTCACAAGTTCTATTGCAATTAATATGCAGCAGATTGAAATCTCTTCAAGTAAAATAAATTTGGTTTGAGTGGTTATGAATGAACTAAATGTAGAAGAAGGTGAATGATCATTGATTATATGCAAATCTGATTTGACCCTGTAAGTGTAATAAATATGTTTTTGAGCAAATATCAGTGATATTATACAGAAAATAAATATTTAAAGAGTACGGAACATTTACTATAAAGCAGGCAGTGCCGCAACAAATTCAGAATAAGCATTTGCAGATACATTCTTAGCATCATGAATTAGCACAAAACCCATGACTTTGGTTTAAATGCACTTGTCTAGTGTAACTTTTGAGAAGCAGATATGATAAAAAAATTATATTTGGTTAGGGGGAAATTATTGTTTATATTAATTGAAAAGTATAGTTTAAGAGATTAATAAATTCTTGTTGTTAGCCTCATGACAATGCAAGAGACAATTTGGATAATCATGAGATACATTTTATTCATACGATACACATATTAGCACAAGATGTGTTGTTGATTCATGGAAGACTCACCCTACAAGAATTGTGCAAGCCATTGCAACTAAGCACTCTTCCAGATAATTTGACATAATAAAATAAACAAACTTTAAGTAGGTGGGGTCCCTGTTGAAAATTGATTGTCATTGATGTCAACTCAAGGATAAGCCAAAAGAAGCCCCACTTTCTCTGCTCTTGTTATGGCACGTGATCATGAGAATGCATGCTAGACCATCATCATTTGATATTACTCGTCATGCCATTTGCCATGGTAGGTTGTATGCTATGTAACTCCTCATGTTGAAGAGATTTTCTCTCTCAAACCTGAAGCCCCGAAGTCTGGTCATGGTGTCCCAAACTGAATGTATGGGTCCAAAATTTTGGCAACAAATTGAAAAAAAAAACATATTGGACTTTGATAAATTTTATTGGGTCCTGGCTGTTACAAATCTTTGACCAAGTTGGCCCCCAAAAAGAGAATTGTATATTTTGAAAATGGTGTATGAATTTAACAACTAGTACCAAGCAATAGACTAGGAACAATAAATAAACTGGAACTCATACACAATAATTAAAACACCAAAATTTTCAACAATACAATCTGAACCATTTCATCAATTTTATGATAATAGAGTACATAAAAATGAGCTGAAATTTTGGAACCTAGGCTTGCTATGCAAGATGAGTAGAACCCGGAAAATTGTCTCAGACACAAGTGGTAGGAATGGCCCTGGAGTGATCTGCACACTACCTAGAAATAATCTACTGCTGGCTGGAATGCTGATCTCAGGGCTGAATACTCCACAGAATACTCTGAAAATTTATCTCTGAACTCCTCTCCCAAAACCCAGAAAAACCCAGAATGGTTTGGGCTAAATCCATATGATGAAGAAGCCCTCCAAAATGGTGCAAATGGCTCTCTAACTGGCTATACGCCCTACTGGGTTTCCGTGCTGTATATCGCTCAGAAAATTATGAAAAAATTAACCCTGGCCTTTACACATCAATCCCAACAAAACTCATAAAGGGTTTGACCCAATTCCAGCTGACCCTAATAACCCTAAAAAGTGCAAATGTCTCTGCCAAGTAGACTTTGTGCATTGCTAGAAATGCTCTGCTCAATTCTGCTCCAAACAATTGCTGAATAGCCACACAAATTCTCCTCTAAAAAAAATCTCTCTCCAACTCCAATCTCTCCCGAAATCTACTTCTCTTGTCTCTTGCGCAAGCTTCAACAAATGAGCTCTACGCACTGTATAAATGAGAGAAATTTGGCCCTGGAGATTCCCTCAATCTTTTCCCTTCAAAATGCCAACAAACTCCTACAACCAAGGGAAAGCTATCTCCAAAATGCTGTAATCTCTAACCCATAGCTACTGCTCCAAAAACTGTACCACAAACTCCTCCTGCGCCTAGGAAATGCGCAGAGCTGATCTTCCCATAATAAGCTCAAGGGAAGCCCTAAATTGGACTCCCAAATTACCTCACAAGGGAGACACTCTAATTTCTCTGAAATGAAGGTGGAATTCCGCTTGGAATTCCCAGTTCTAAACAACCCTCTAGCCCTTGTGCTAAACAACTCTAAGAGAAGATGAAATATAAAGTCTAATAGCCAAAAGATAATCCACAAAATCAGTCCATCCTCCTTTTATAATTTCTCCTCATGCCTCTAGACTAATTTTTTAATATTATTTTATTAGTGGGGGCCACTTTCCACCAAGTTACTTTTGTCGCCATTTAATAAAATAATAATTTCCTGCTATTCTCCAATAAAATAATATTAGTCACCTTTCTCCAATAATATTTACCCCTTTTAATTAATATTACTAAAATACGGAAAATTTCTTTAGTGACTCCCGTTCTCACAAAATTGGGGATATTACAGTCCTCCTTGCCAAAAATTACTTGTCCTTAAGCAATGCTCGAATAAGCGCTCCCTCTCTCTGTTGACTCAAACTATCATTGCAAACAATACTGCGGTCCCAAATGTGCCATTGAGTCACCCCGAATTTGTGCACCATCCTGTCATAAATGAATCCCTAAATACCAGGGTCCCATGCCAATCTCAAAAAGATGCCACCATGTCAACGCTGCGCCACTCTTGTGAAAATTTCGCTATTGAAATTCTATTGTAGCAACTGGAAATTATTTTTCTAATTTTAATTAATTTAACAATTTGTCTGCTATGACAAATACCAAATAATTCACACTACAACCTTCACAAATAAACTTCATATGAAAATAACGCTCTAAATTGAGAAAATACTAGCACACACATAAAAATTAACACAGTTATTTTTGGACAAATGTCCTTGGAAAAACCCGACTTGGGAGAACCAGTTCAGCGATTGGAGGTTTTATCATTATGCAGCAGTGAATTTATCTGAGTACAATCTGAATGTGGAAAATTGGCAATCCTATAGAGAAAATACTGGCAGGAATATCTTGAGGGAAATTACCCTCACTCTGAGAAATCCCGACACTTCATTGCTACTGAAAAGCAAGCCGTCCAACTAGGCCTGCGCAAGCTCTGCGTCAACCTGAAGTAGCCTGCCACACGTGTAGCCCGAATCGTTCTGCACTACCTCTGTTCAGCTTCTTGGAGAATTTCAACCTCTCTACAAAGTACTCACTGAATCTAGAAAAATCTTCCTTCGGCTTCACTATCCTTGCCCCTCACTGTCTCTGCTTCCTTTTGAAGCTTGAACTCTTCCGACAATTGTTGGCTCTCTGGAAAAATAGAACTCTCTAAGGAAATCGAACTCCTCAAGTGTGCTCTCCATCTACCTATCGACTTCTTCTTATAATCCTCTATTGGGGCTCCAACGACCAAGATTAAAACTTAATCAAGGGCCCCAATTAATTCCCTATCGATCATGTGAGTTTCTATATGATTCACACCTTATCTCAATTAATTCTGATTAATTAACTAGTTTTTGTAAGTTTAGGCTTATGAAACATTTTTTTTTGTAAGATTGGTGGTTCCTTTCAATTAATTTTCGTAAATAAGGTAGATTACATCCATATAACCATGAGTTAGGTGGACTCAACCTGCCCAGTGGGAAATCAGGGTTGTTGGCCACCTATCTGCAAAATAAGCCATCCATAAACACAAAATTTTGAGAATGTCCAGCCATGCCATGTACACCTGAGTGTCTTTGTTCTTCCTATGTACTAGATAACTGTAAATACATCTACATCTATGTAAAAGCATTCAAAAAAATAACTGGAGTTTGTTGTCACTAATCATCATCGCCCGAGTCAATTGGGGCAGGATCCATCACATTAGAGCCAGGAAGCTCCGAGTGAGGGATGCACGGGATTTTCTATTCAATCTGGCTCAGTCGCGCACTCTGCTGTTGTAGCTGAAACTAAATCCTCATGAGCTTTGACTTCTACAAGTTGCCTCGGATACCTTTATGCTGCTCTGAATGGGGCTGTGCATTTTAGTCAGAAGGAGGTCGATCTATAGCCTTTGCCAATATACTTTTCATCGTCCAAAATAGACGAATCATGCTACTGTCATTAAGGGCTCCCATAGTCGGATGTGATCCAAGAGTTTAGGCACCTCAAGGATCTTGCCCCTGTGTAGTCCTCCTAACTACAATTCGATGTCTGCCTACCTCTTCTCTAGAGGCGCATGAGCACTCATGGCATAATCGTCCTCAGTCACGACCTCTTTCTCCGCCTTAGCTGGAGCTGCATTTGAATCAGAAGCTTCTCCCTTGCCTTTCTTCCTGGGGCACTAAGATGAATAATGTCCCAACTCCCCACAGTTGAACCACTTGACCTTGGAGATATCCTTATTCTTCCTCTTTCCTTGTTGTCCCGCAGATGCTAGAGTCGCATCCTCCTCTTTCTTGACTCAAACTCCCTTACCACTACTCCCCACCTTGGTCATCCTCCTGATCTCTTCCTGTCGAAGAGCTGACCACATCTCCTCCCAACCGGGAAGAGTAGCCCTACCCAAAATACTTTGGACAAATGTCTCCCACTCCTCACAAACTGCATTTAAGGCAGTCTTGACCATAAACTCTGGATCCAGTGGAGACCCCACGGAAGTAAGCTGGTCGCGAATATCCTGCAACCTGAGAAGGAATGGATCTATCTGCTCTCCCTTATGCATCTGGTATGACCTCAGTTGATTCTCCAATAGAAAGTTACACTACATGGAAGAGCCTTGGTATAAGGTGGTTAGGGTGTCCCACATCTCCTTTGTTGTGTTCTTCTCAGCAATATGTGGTATGACATGGTCTTTGACCATGTCTAGGATCATGCACTTTGCCCTCGCCATTGCCTCCTCATACTTCTCATTCTTAGCACGATCAACTGGGATAGCCACTACTTTCAAGGCAAATTCCTTGATGCGATGTCGATCCAGGACTATCAAGATCCTGGCCTTCTAGATGACAAAGTTGAAAGCCTCGTCCAACCTATCCTGATCCCTTAGTTTGTTCATTGCCATTTCAGCTCCTCTTCTGGACTCCCTTTGAGTCTCGACTTCCCTCTTGGAAATCTCCCTCTGAGTCCTAATTTCCTTCCTGGAAATCCTCTGGCCAGCTGTTGAACCTCTCCTCTCCAATTCTCCTTGCAACTGCAACTGGATCTGGATTCCTTGGCTAGAAATCGGTTGAGGTAGTTATTCCCTCTACCTTGGTTCCATATCCTTAGGCACTGTTCTGTATCAATAGAAACAATGTCCCACCAGCTCCTCAAATCATAATCTACCCACAGCTCCCCAAGCCCTGACAACTGAAGAAACTAAGCCTTTCAAGCTTTGCACAATCCCCGCTTAGGCTGAATTTGCTCCTTCGGCCAACTGCGTCAATCCTACCTAGCTGAGCAGGATGATGTGGCTCTTTGTGAGCCTCTTCTGCCTCACTCTGCCTCTGTATTGGCCCTTCCCTTGGCTCGAACTACTGACACAGACTCTGCGTCAACTCTTCTCTTGTTGTTTCTGCTTTGGAACAACATTGTCTTTCAGGACAGCTGCTTCTGCTACAAATTTTTCAAATTTCTTCTGTTGGTGTCTTCAATCCTCTTGTGATCTGCAATCGCTTTGATACCATGTGGAAATTTCTAAGTCTGACACATCAGAAATCCCTACTGCATTATTTGGTTTATTATCTCCTACTTGTTCTTTCCATTAACATGTTATTTTTTAATATAAATACCGAAATAAACACAAATGTAGCCTTCACACATATACAGATCAACAACTGAAATAACTGAGACAACACAAGGGACACCTTTATTTTTGGACAATCGTCCCTGGAAAAACCCAATGCGGGAAAACCAGTGCAGTAGACATGAGGGTTTTATTATTATGCGGTTTTCTAAATACAACTAGGGTGCCAAAAATGGCTCACCCTTCAAAGATTTTCCTTGGCAGAAGTACCTTGCTCCGGAGATAGATATTCCTGCTGATCAGCAACCGGATGATGATTCCTATAGTGACTTCGACTATTCCTTAACTGGACAGTGAAAATTGCCCCAAGATTCTCTCTGGAACTGTGTCACCCTCTACAGCTCTCAGTTTTCCCCACGAAAACACCACAGCGCAGCTCTTTCTGCCCAGCGTCAGCTCTACTAGCCTTTGTGTCTGCCTGCGTCAGTTTCTCGGCCTCTTGCATCACTAGCACTGGCCCTCCAAACCTCTACATCAACTCTGGCTGCCTCTACGTCAGCCCAGGCTGCCTCTACGTTGTCTCTCTGGCACCATCTCTGCCTCTGCGTTAGCCCAGGTTGCCTCTGCGCTGTCTCTTCGACACTATCTCTGCCTCTCTGCTATGTATTCTCGACCTTCTGCCGAACTGCCCCTCGCTGCAATAGATCACTAACTCGATTTCTCAACAAACCCTGCCCTAGAAAATCGAATTGACTGATCAACTTGGTGTGTCTCCAACTGACCCTCAAACCTCCTCTTATACTTTTCCTATTGACGATTCAGCGACCGAGATTAAGTCCCTAATCAACGGCTAAGATTAGATCTAGCTTAATCCTCGTTATTTAGAACTTTCTCACCCTTATTATATTAATACACATTAATATTTTAATTTTCCTAAGTTTAGACTTAGGAACTCATTAAAAATATTAATTATTTTAATATCTCTTCATCCTAGTGGAATTTCTCCAAATGATTTTAGGGTCTTGGAGATCTCATGTGCCTTAGTGTTCATTTGGGGTAGCATCAGATATGCTCTACCCATGAAATTTGGTGGAGATGTTGGGGCACATGAGATCTCCAATACCCAGAAAGGGTTTGGGTAGATTCTAAACAGTTCAGGAGATATTAAAATAATTACTATTTTTAATGGAGTCCCTAAGTTTAAACTTAGAGAAAATAAAATATTAATGTGTATTAATATGAATCTGTGTTAGAATGGTCCAAAAGACATGGATTAAGCCAGATCTAATCTTAGCCGTTGATTAGGGACTTAACCTCGGCCATTGATATGTCAACAGGAAAAGTATAAGAGGAGGCTTGAGGGTCACTTGGAGAATACACTAGAGTGATCAGTGATTCTATTCTCTAGAGTGGGGTTTGCTAAGAGAGATAGAATTAGTGATCGGAAGATGCAGCTGAGGGGCATTTGTGTACAGAGAGACAGAGAGGTAGAGATAGTGTCAGGAGAGTAGCGCAATAGCCAGGGAGAGTGATGCAGAGCCAACCAAGGCTCACGCAGAGGTAGCCGGGAGCTACGCAGAGCCTCCGAGAGACTAGCGTTGCTGACGCAGAGGGCCAGAGGGCTGACGCAGACCCACCCAAGGTGATGCAGGGCCAACGCTGGGCAGAGAGGGGTTGACACAGTCCAAATAGAGGCTGACACTAGGGTTTCTGGGGCAGATTTTTGTTGAGTAGCTGCCAGAAGATTTATCCGGGGTTTCAGCCAAGAGATTTGTCAGAAACTGAGAGGTATTACTGCCAAGGAAATTCTCTATTGGGTAGGCCAGTTTCGGCACCCAGATTGTACTATGATATTTCTTAATAAGAAAACCCTCAGATAGTTGCACCAGTTTTCCCACATGGGGTTTTTCCGGGGACATTCGTCCAAAAATAATGGTGTCATATGGTGTGATTGTTTCTGTTTCCTTTAGTTGTTGATCTGTAATATGTTGAGCATGCACTAGTGTTTATTTTCAGTATTTACATTGTAAATAACTTGTTAAGTAAAATAACAAGTAGGTAGGAATAAATCAGATAAAGCGCATGGAGGGTTTCTAACTAAGTAAACTTAGAAACTTCAACATGGTATCAGAGCGTGATTGCAGATCACAGGAGGACTAAGGACATCAGCTGAGCGGAGCGATAGCAGCAGAAAACAGTTGTCCCGAGGTGACAAAAGTTGTTTCTAGCATAGCAGCAACAAGGGAAGTGTGACACAATGCCTGCGTCATCAAAGGTGAGCCAAAAAGAGGTAGTGTAGAGGCTAAGAAAGGCAAAGGGAGCCTCATGCAGAGCCACACAGTAGCAGGGAGGGCTGACGCAGTTGGCTAAGGAGGCTGGGTTGCTGGTGCTGAGATTCACAGAGCCTGGGAGTTCTCACCTTCAGGTTGTTGGGGTTTAGAAGGTTATGGGAATATTGCAGAGTGGAGCTGGTGATGTACTGTAGTCAGAACAACACCTGACAGAGCAAGGCCAAGAGGAGGTGCTACCGAGGGTTTCTAGCCGAGGAACCCGAATCAGTGGTGCAGTTGCACAAGACGATCATAGTAGGGGGCATCTCGACAGCGGCAGAAGGATTTCCAAGAGGGAAATTGGGACTCAGAGGGAGTCCAGAAGAGAACTTCCAGACAGGAAGTAGAGACTCAGAGGAGTCGAACAGAGAACTTCCAGGAGGGAAGTAGAGGAGCACTATGGCACTACATGTAATAACAGACCAGGATAGACTGGACGGAGCATCGAACTTTGCAGTTTGGAAGGACAGAATCTTATCCGTACTTGACAGAAATCATGTCAAGAACTTCGCCTTAAAGGTAATAGCTATCCCAGTCGATCCCAATGATAACGACAAGTACGACGAAGCATTGGCGAGGGCCAAGAGCATCATCCTTGACGAGGTCAAGGATCATGTAGTGCCACACATAGCCGAGAAGGAAACGACATTTGAGATATGGGAGGCTCTTAAGAAATTGTACCATCATACTTCTGTGCAGAGAAGAATGCTACTTGAGAATCAATTGAGATCGTATCAGATGAAGAAGGGAAAGCTGACTGACACCTTCCTCGGAGGACTGAATGAGATCCGAAATCAATTGACTGCTACAAAAGCGACACCGTATCAAGGTTTGATGGTGACGACAACCCTGAATGTTGTCTCAAAAGACTGGGAGGTATTTGTCCAGAGTATATTGGGCAAAGGGACTCTCCCACCTTGGGACGAGATGTGGGCAGCTCTTTGCCAGGAAGAGATCAAACGACAGTCGAAGACGGGTAGCAACAGCAAGGGGATCAAAGTCAAGCAGGAGGAGGAAGATGTTGCCCTAACATCTTGAGGGAAAGCAAGAAAAGTGGAAGAAGAAGGATCTCTGTAAGATCAAGTGCTTCCACTGTGGGGAGCTAGGTCATTATGTGACCCAGTGTCCAAGGAAGAAGAGTAAGGGAGAGTCTTCCGAGACTAAAGCAGCGCCAGCAAGGGCAGAGAAGGAAGTTTTGATAGAGGATGATTGTGCAATGAGTGCACATGCGTCACTTGAGCGGAAGTGGGGAGACATCGAGTTGTAGTCAGGCGAACTACAGGTGATGAGGGGCACGATCCTTGAGGTATCCAGCTTCTTGGATTAGACCTTGCTACAGGAGCCGCGAAGAGGAGTAGCAGGACTGGTTGATGTGGGTAGAGACGGATGCGGATGGAGTGAGATAGAGAGCTAAAGTGCAAGAGTCTCGAGACAGCGTGAGGCTAGCAAGCTGCAACAGTGCAAGAGGCACAGGAGTGTTGCACTAGTGCAGGATGGCACAGAGAGGTGTGCAAACGGTGCGAGATGTAGGGAGTTGTTGCAGCAGTGCAGAGGTTAGAGAGGGAGCACTTGTCAGTGGTAGAGGGTGTTTGAGCATCAGTTGGTGTTTTTAGCCCAATAGGGAGGTCAGGTTGGGAGATCAGTTACTTACTTCTCAGTAATTTAGTTGCAGTGCAACAGTGGGCAGCACGATGCCAACATGATCAGAGGAGGTGTAGTGCGGATGCAGTACTGGGAGAAAGGACCAACAACAGCATGGATGCAGAGGGAGCTGTCGTACAGACACTGCAATGGCAGTGGCAGAACCATGGGCAGCAGTACAGGATATAGCAGTGCAAAGGATGTTGAGCAGGAAGGCCTAGCATCAGCACAGGGACCGATGACGAATGATCAGAGTAATACTCAGTGAGGAGTATTGCTAGAGCACAGTCCTCACTAATAGGGAGTGTTGATTTGGGGTAGGATCGGATGTGCTCTAGCCACGAAATTGGGTGGAGAGGTTGGAGCACATGAGATCTCCAATACCCAGAAAGAGTTTGGGCAGATTCTAAACAATTCAGGAGATATTAAAATAATTAATATTTTCAATGGAGTCCCTACGCCTAAACTTAGGGAAAATAAAATATTAATGTGTATTAATATGAAGTTGTGTTAGAATGGTCCAAAAGACATGGATCAAGCCAGATCTAATCTTAGCTGTTGATTAGGGACTTAATCTCGGCCGTTGATATGTCAAGAAGAAAAGTATAAGAGGAGGCTTGAGGGTCACTTGGAGAATACGCCAGAGTGATCAGTCATTCTATTCTCTTGAGTGGGGTTTGCTAAAAGAGATAGAATTAGTGATTGGAAGATGTAGGTGAGGGGCATTTGAGTACAGATAGACAGAGATAGTGTCGGGAGAGCAACGCAGTAGCTAAGGAGAGTGATGCAGAGCCAGCCAGGGCTCACACAAGGCCACGCAGAGGCAGCCAGGAGCTGCGCAGAGCCTCAGAGAGGCCAACATTGCTGATGTAGAGAGCTAGAGGGTTGACGCAGGGCTAGCGCTGGGCAGAGAGGGGCTGGCGCAATCTAGAGAGAGGCTGATGCTGGGGTTTCTAGGGAAGATTTATGTTGAGTAGTTGCCGAAATATTTATCCGGGGTTTCAGCCAGGAGATTTGTCCGAAACTGAGAGGTATTATTGCCAAGGAAATTCTCTATTGGGTAGGCTAGTTTCGGCAGATTGTACTCTGATATTGCTTAATAAGAAAACCCTCAGATAGTTGCATCGGTTTTCCCACATTGGGTTTTTCCGGGGACATTGGTCCAAAAATAATGGTGTCATATGGTGTGATTCTTTCTGTTTCCTTTAGTTGCTAATCTGTAATATGTTGAACATGCACTAGTGTTTATTTTCAGTATTTCATTGTAAATAACTTGTTAAGTAAAATAACAAGTAGGTAGGAATAAATCAGATAAAGTGCATGGAGGGTTTCTATGTAAACTTAGAAACTTCAACACTTAGCCTCTCCACCAATTTTCATGGCTAGAGCACATCCATGCTACCAAAAATCAACAAGAGGTTTCAGAATTCTGCACCTGCAGTGGTCCAAATTTTGTGATTCCACTTTGGTTTTAATTTCCCGTTCACGAGGGACTTGAGCGATGTATAGCTAATTGTAATGGACCAATATATTGGACTCATTTTGAGGATTAATGAAACTCTTTGGTGATTCCAATCATGGCTGTAAGCAGTGTGTTTTCCCCTTTGTAAATCACATTTCATGTATGTTTCTCTTCTACTGAAATTGTGCAATGAAGTTGTCGGTCTCATTCTCTCATGGTTATATGTATGTTGCTAGGTAGTAACATTACCTGTGTTATTTAAATATTTACTTATGTACCTTTAAGAGCACAAATTTACATATCTTGATTAATGATAAGTGTATCCATGAGCTATAAAACTTGAAACCTTAATTCGCGCTCCGCAATTCCTGTCATTCCATATCTTTTGCTTTCCATCCTTCTATCAGAACATTGTTACTTAGGATATGGTCTTGTTTACAACCCTATGCATCTATTTCCTTCCTTTCTCTCCTCCTCTTCACCTTTACTAAAACTTCAATATTAAACTGCTCATTGTTCTGTGTTGGTCATCAAAACAAGACATTCCTCTTTGAGCTCAGCGCAATTCACTCCCTGTATTTGGATCCATGTATCTGCTTGAGTTCACCTTGATGAAAAACTATTGAGCCAAGCCCCCCTTTATTATCTTTCCAAACTACGTGACAATTGGAGTGCAGCAGAAACCCCTCACTGATAATCTTCCATGCACTCCTCTATCTAAGATGTCCTAGCAACTAGTCTAAAATCAACCTAGAGGCTGTCTCTAGGAAGTTTTCTATATCTCTTGAAGCACTTGTGCTACAGGTGATAGAATTAGCCACAACCCTTTGAACAACATAGTTTTCTTTCTTTTGCTTCTGAGCTTTCCGACGGATCAATCACGCTCTGATACCATGTGAAAATTGCACTACTGAAATCCTATTACAGCAATTGGAAATAATTTTTTTAATTGTTAATTAATGTAACAATTTATCTACTATGGAAAATGCCAAATAATCCACAATACAACCTTCACAAAACAACTATGGAAGAAAACAACGTTGTAAACTAAGAAAACACTAGCATACACACATAAAAATTAACACAGTTGTTTTTGGACAAATGTCCCTGGAAAATCCCAACTTAGGAAAACTGGTGCAAGAACTGAGGGTTTTATTATTATGCAACAATGAATTTACCTGAGTACAATCTGGATGTTGAAAACTAGCAATCCTGTAGAGAAAATACTGGCAAAAATATCTTGAGGGAAATTACCCTCACTCCGAGCAATCCCAACACTTGACTGTTGTTGAAAAGCAAGTTGTCTAACTCGGCCTGCACAGGCTCTGTGTCAACCTAAAGCTGCCTACCACACATGCTGCCCAGATTGTCTGCTAATCAAGCTGCCCTGCCTTCTACTGACTGGGAAAATGCTTCTCCGACACTCTGGAACCTTCGTTCGACCTTTGGAATTGAAGACGTCTTCTTCCTTCAGCAAATCTAATTGCCCTTTGAAGCCTCTACACATCTTCCTGGAGAAATTTCGGCCTCTCTGCAAAGTACTCACCGGATCTGGAAAAATCTTCCTATGACTTCACTATCCCTGTCCCTCACTGTCTCTACTTCCTTATGATGCTTGACTCTTTTGGAAACTACTAGCTCTCTGGAAAAATCGAACTCTCCAAGGAAATCAACCTACTCAAGTGTGTCCTCCATCTACCCATTGACTTCTTCTTATATTCTTCTGTTGGGGCTCTAATAGCCAAGATTGAAATTTAATCAAGGGCCCAAATTAATTCCCTGTCGATCTGTGTGAATTTCTAGATGATTCATACCTTATCTCAATTAATTATGATCTAAGTCACGTGACATGGGGATTCGGGATTCGTAGGATACGGGGATTCGAGTGTCGGATTCAGACACGTTGACCCCCCGGAACAGGACACGTAGGATTCGATATATATATATATATATATCAAAAAATAGATATTTCTTACACAAATTCTCATTAATGATACAAATTCATTGATTTTAAACATAGATCTTCATCTTGATGTTAGTTTTACTGTTTACAAAGTAAGTTAGTAACATTATAGCGTGCATAGTACATACAACATTCAAATATCTGCATAAACCCTCACAAACCTCGTGAACCCTCATAAACCCTCCCAAACCTCATAAACCCTCACAAATCTCATAAACCTCATAAACCCTCACATTTTTTGGATTCGAATCCCAAAATTGGGACACGACCGGGATTCAATGGTGTCCTGTTAGGACACATGGTGTCCCTTTCTAGGATTCGAATTCCCATTGAATCGTGTTGGATTCATGGGATTCGGACACGTGCCCTGTTTTGCACGAATCCGGTTTCATTGATTATGATTAATTAACTGCTTTTCCTAAGTTTTAAACTTAGGAAACATTTAAAAATAAGTTAATAATCTAGTTGAGACACTTCTAGGTGGAATTTCCAGAAACGATTTGTGGGTTATGGAGAATTCCTATGTTTTAGCCTCTCCACAAAGTTTTGAGACTAGAACACCTCTGATGGTACACAAACTAACAAATTTGATTACATATGACTGCGCATCGTACGCATACCATATCCTCCTCTCTTGGAACTCGATGGTGAAATAGTGATAAAAGCGAAATACATCCTGTCCGGGCATCTCCATGATGCCAAAGCCTACCCATCCGAAGCTAACCCTGAACTTGTGCATCAATAGGGAAATCCTACCTTGCCATACAATGAAGGCCTCCGTGAACCCCCATGTATCAACCCAAGAGTGAACTAGATCACTCTCTGCTATGACTCTGCTCATCACGAGATAGATGAAGAGTGACCCTGAAAACCCTTTCCCAAGGATGGATTGAGGAATGGAACTTGCTTGCTCTTTAACCAAGGGGGTTGGTCCACCAAGGGTAAGGGGTGAGGATTGGATGGTTAAGGGAGAAAGGATAAGCTTATAAAGGAGTTTCTCAATCCCTATAATCTTTGGAAACTTGGATTCCCAAATGGTCCTTGACAAATAGTCTTTATTGAGAAGTGGGACCACACGGGGCTAAGTGGACCCAACCCAAGGTGGGGAATGGAATATAGCAACCAATGATGTTCCTATACTAGACAAGGTGAGGGGAAAGGGCCAAACAAGAATATTTACTTTGAAAGGTTGAATTGATCCTATTGGGGTCTAGCCTTGGGATGCTTAGGCAAAATTTGGTCCTAGAGCTAGGGTTTGGGATTCCCAAAGATTCCACCGTCAGAATTGCCTCAAATTTGGAGGAGAGGGAGGGGACCCACCAATGCAGTAGCCTACAGGAGATCAAATTTTTTCCTTTGGTCAATTCTCGAGAAATTGATGCCCTAGGTGGACCTAATGGGGCTAGACTTGGGGAAAATTGGTAAAAGGAAGGTTAAAATGATCACCCTTTTTAGGGACCAGTGCCTAATTTACTTGAAAATATGGAGTCAAAGATGGTGATGAGTAAGAAATTGCTTTCTTGATCAAGGAGGCTCGAAAAGTCGGTTGCATCCAATGTTGATAGAAAGAAAAGAAAAGTGACCTTCAAGCATTTATACTTCAAATAAAATGATGCAAGCTTCTCAAGATAAATAATCTCTAGGACATTTCATTCATATAAACATTGGCCCATACATTTAAATAGCTAAAATATACTCAATTTCACATTTCAATAATGTAGCAACTAGTCCTAATTTTAGCAGTATGCAACAACAAGAATAATAGCAATAAAAGTCACTTACAACGTTGTAGAGTATATCCAACCAGCATTCCGTTTGCACAATAAAGCTCCAAGACAAGAGAAATAGTCCAAATCCAGACATTGAAATTCATCCATCTCCAAAAATATCCAAGGAAAAAGTGCAAAAATTATCTATGATTAGAGAGATCCCAAGTCAAGTGATGATAAAAATGAATGCCTCTAACATCAATATATAGCCTCCTAAGCAGTTATAATTAGCCTATGGGCCTATATTAGCCCCTAATGATAAAATAATGTGCAATAATAACCCCTATTGGTGACAAGCCCACCAAACTAGCTCACAAATGTAAAAATAAGCCTCACAAGGGCCAAATAATATTATGTGCATGTCGTAGGGCCCTCCAAAGGCTCAATAATATCCGGAAGTCCCATATTGAGGAATAAATTCCTCATAATATGATGGACAAAGGGGTGGTCCCTTGTTCTCCAAATAGTAGTGTTAAAATTGGCAACTAGGGCCAAACTCCACATGGGTCATCTTATTGATGACAGTTGATATTTTTTTTGGATTCCTCTCTCCGAGAGGTGTAGGATTCATCTGAAGATCATCTGATTCTGACATGTACAAATGAAGTTATGAATTTATTTTGATTATGGTTGAATTGTCAAGGTCGGCCAACAAACTTATGTAGGCTCAGAAGCCCAACAGTCACATCTATTCATCCTCAATGCTGCATATAAATAGAAGGTGACTTAGCCTCGTTTGGACACACTCATCTTCATACTTATCTCTCTCTCTCTCTCTCTCTCGTCACTGATTGGGTACGGATTTCTGGGCCTCTCTCTCTCTCCAAATGTCCGAAATTTCAGGAAAGCGAAATTTCAGGAGGCCAAAATTTTAGGAGTGAAATTTCACGAAACTAAATTTCTGGACAGTTTGACCAAGCATTGACTATCATGTGTTGACCTCCTTTGACTGCGTTTTTGTGAGGGCTATCTCTATTTGGCTAAGCTGCATTTTTGGGCTCATAAATCGAGGCTAAACGTTGATTGTTGACCAGCGTTGACTGCACCTAGGGCTGACCACAGGTGGGTTGTTTGACTAGACTTTGACTGGGTTGAATATCACTGTTTTGAGGGTTGTTTTATCTTGTTGTTTGGAGGCCGAAGTTGATTGAAGTTGACCGATTTGCTGAGGGTCAAATCTGCCCTGTTGAACAACATTGACTTTTTTGGTTAGGGCTCTTTTGTTGTTGTTATAAGTTATCAGATTTGTAAATTGTACTATCTCTCTCTGCTGAACTATTGAAGACTAAAAGAAGATTTGGTCAAGGGTTTCCCCACATTGGGGTTTGTCCTTGGTTGGTGCCACATCTTGTGTCCTCTTGTCTTGGCTTATCTTCTACTGTTTATGCTTGTGTTCCATCTGCATTTTACTATCATGTTGATGTGATTGCTAATTGAAATATTGATACTAGGCTAATAAAGAAATTGAATTAAAATTGCACTAAAGCATAGAAAATACCATTGTTGCCTAAAATTAACATGGTTTCAAAGCTGAGGTGAAGACAAAGCCCAAGCAAGAGTGAAAGAGTAATCACCAAAGGCAGTTGGACAAGGACAAAAGGTTAAATGGGTTCCTCATCCTACTTCCTGACTGAAAACAAGCTCCATGATAAATCTGACTATCATGGATGGAAAATGTCTCTTGATTTGACCTTGAAAGAAAAAGAAGTGATGGACTATGTGCAAGGTAAAATCCTTGAACCTCCTTCAAATGCACCGGCTACTACAAAGACCAAGTACAATAGGGCTGAAGTCAAAGCAAAGAAGATTATCAGGGATTCCATTAACAAGCATCTAGTGGCCTACATCTTTGAATTGAAGACCTCCAAGGAGATCTACGACAAGTTGGTCGACATGTTCAAGGTTAGTAATGCTAATCAAATTCTATTTCTCAAGAATAAGTTGAAGGATATTAAGAAGGGCAAGGACGAGGATATTCAATCCTATTTCTTGAGGATTACTGAGATCAAGAATGATCTACTCTCGACTGACAGGGAACTTACTCTCACCATCCTTGGAGGACTCCCACGTGAGTGGTATGTATTTAGAAACACTGTCCTCAACAATGATCGAATTCCAGGGTTTGAAGAATTGATGTGGAGATGCATTCAAGAAGAAATAAGAATGGTGGAGCAAGAAATGCCTTCTAATAGAAGCAACCCCATTGCATTCTCCGCTCATGCCAAAAGGAGAAATAATGCAAGGTCTAAAGGTCATTTCCATGGAAAGCTTGGATCTAAGGGAGGAAGGAAGGGAAGGTACTTTGTTTGCAATAAGTTTGGCCACTATGCAAGGGAGTGTCCAAATCAAAGGGACACACCACATGATAATGATCACAATCATTCCAAGGGAAACTTCAACAACAACGATCAAAGGAATGGCAGGTCCAATGGCAAAGGAAAAAGGAATGCGGGACATCAAAGAAATGGTCAACCCTCCAAGAAATCAAGGAACTCTAGGTATGAAGAATCAAATGTTGTTAACAATAAGAAAAAAGTACTATCTTATATCGGCCCTCTCCACTGTGTCTCCTTCGGACACTTCAGGAAATTGGCTGATTGATAGTGGTGCCTTAAGGAACTTCACCAGATACAAGGAAGCCCTCTCTAACTTGATAGAAAAGGAGACAAACTTGGAGATCGTCCTTGGAGACGATGCCACCTACCCCGTGAAGGGAGTAGGGAATGTTATCCTTCAACTGAATTAAGGTAGCATTATTCATTTGCAAGAAGTACTATATGTACCTAATCACAAGAAGAACCTAGTGTCCGTTTCAGCCATGGAGGACAATGGATTCAAGGTGGCATTCATCAATGGAAAGGTATGTGTTTGGAAAATAAATTTTAAAGATGCTTTTACTCTTGGGTTTAGGGTTGACACTTTGTATCAAGTTGGAGGAAGTCCATTGGGAGCCATGTCTTGCGACACATATCTACAATATGAACTATGTCACCAGAGGTTTGCCCATCTTCATTATAAAGCCCTACCCGATGTGAGACAGATGGTGACAGGTATGCCCGAGTTCAAAGTAGAGCATGAAGGTGTATGTCCGGGATGTGCCAAAGGAAAACTTACAAGGGGACCATTCCCCTCAAGTAATAGCAATTGATCCACTCCGACATATCTGGTATGATGTCCATAAACTCTTTGGGAGGATACTTATATTATCTCACTTTTACGGATGATTATTCTTGCAAGACCTAGATCCACTTCTTCAAGAAGAAGGATGAAGTGTTCACTTGGTTCCGACACTTTAAAGCCTTGATCGAAAACCAATCCGAGAAGAAAATCAAGATATTGAGGGTTGATAATGGGACCGAGTACGAATCCAATGAATTCCAAGATTATTGCAGAGAAGTTGGCATTAAGAGGGAGACTACAACGCCATACACTCCTGAGCAGAATGGTGTGGCTGAAAGGAAGAATTGCTCTATTGTAGAAGCGGTTCGTGCCATGCTTCATGATCAAGGTCTTCCGAAGTTCCAAAGGAAGGACAAAGACGCTGACGCTGAAAATCAGGGTGCAAAAGAAGACGAAACGATGCCTGATGTTGATGAACCTATGGATCCTATTGATCCTTCTCCTCATGAGCCCTCCTCCTCCAAAATGAGACCCTCATGGCTTAGGGAGACTCTTGAAGATGCTGAGAGACACATTGCTCCAAAGGCAGACTTTCCTTGAAAGAAAGAAGTTGAATAGGATCAAGGATATTTGACTGCCATGAGCACTATCATTCAAAATGAGCCTTCATCATTCAAAAAAGCCATGAAGCATCAAGTATGGAAGGATGCTATGAATGAAGAATACGAGTCAACTATGAAGAATGATGTCTGGGATGTGGTCCCTAGACCCCAGGACAAATCAGTTGTCACCTCTAAGTGGCTCTACAAAATCAAGCATGGAATTGATGGAAGTGCAGAAAAGTTCAAGGCTCGCTTTGTTGCTCGAGGCTTCTCTCAAAAGGAAGGTGTAGATTACGATGAGATATTTGCACCTGTTGCCCGATACACCACCATCTACTCTATCATAGCCCTTGCTACCTCACAAGGATGGAACCTACATCAGATGGATGTCAAGACCTCTTTCTTGCATGGTTCAATCAAAGAGGAAGTCTATGTGGAACAACCCGAGGGGTTTGAGGTTTATGATTGGGAATCTCAGGTCTACGGGTTGAAGAAAGCTCTCTATGGATTGAAGCAAGCACCTCGAGCTTGGTATGAGAGGATCGATAGCTATCTGATGAAGCTGAGATTCATTAGAAGTGAAGCCGATCCGAACCTTTACTTTAAGGTCGAAAATGATAAAACTCTCATTCTAGTACTTTATGTGGACGACATCTTTCTGACAGGTACAAACCCTCTCATTCACAAATGTAAGAGGGATTTGGCTTCTGAATTTGAGATGGAGGACCTAGGACCGATGCACTATTTACTAGGGTTGGAGGTCTGGCAAAAGCCAAGTGAAATTTTCCTCTCTCAAGGAAAATATGTTATGAAGATATTGGAAAGATCTGGGATGGTGGACTGCAAGCCTGTGACTACTTTGATGGAACTTAACTTTAAGAAGTTATGTGGTAGTGCTGCTAGACCTGAATTGGGAAATGCTTCTGAGTATCATCAACTGATAGGAGCACTGATGTTCTTGGTGAACTCCCGTATGGACATATGTTTTGCAGTTAACACATTGAGCCAATATATGGTTGAGCCTCATCATATACATTGGATTGGTGCCAAGAATCTTCTGAGATATCTTCAAGACACAATCACTCATGGATTGAGATACAGTGCTAGAGATGTGAGGTTGCATGGTTATTCTGATGTTGATTGTGTTGGCAGTGTGGTGGATTGCAAGAGCACTTATGGATGTTGTTTTTCTTTGGGTTCTACTTCGATATCCTGGATGAGCAGGAAGCAAAAATCGGTTTCCGTGAGCATCGTCGAGGCCGAATACATAGCTGCTAGTATGGCCCCCTATGAAGTTGTCTAGTTGAGGAAACTCTTCAATGAGCTGTTTGGACATGTGTTGAATACCACCGTGATTCTCTGCGACAACCAGAGTGGGATCTGATTATCAGAGAATCCGTGTTTCATGATCGCTCCAAGCATATAGATATCAGGTTCCACTTTATCGGGGATATGGTAAAACGAGGATCAATAAGGCTCCATGACATTGGGACTGATGAGCGGGTTGCCAGTATTCCGACAAAGCCCCTGGGGAAGGTCAATTTCTTGGCCTTCCGAGAACGACTTGGAGTTGTGGAGAGACCCTCTTATGATGGTCTTGTATGAGATGGACATTGAGCTTTGGGAGCTTCGGGGGGCTTGGGGTACTTCTTGGAGTGATGAGCAACCATAGGGTGAGTGGTTCAGCCTTCCCTTAGTGGTTTGCTGTGTATAGGGTAAGTGGTTCAGCCTTCCCCTGCGATACCCCTTGGCGACATGTAGGTAGGATGAGTGGTTCACCCTTCTCTTGCTAAGACATCCTACCCATGCAGTCTGGGACTCATGGGAAGTACCTCACATCTGGTCAATGAGTAGGGAAATGAGGATAGGGACCATAGTACTACCGATGGATGCATCGTGTACTACAGTACTCCCTATGCTAGGATGACCGATATTGATCTGGGATCAAGTAGAACTGACTCCGGGTTAGTAAGAGTGGTATGAGACACTCTCTTTTGATTGGAACTGACTTTGGGTCAGTAAAAGTGGTATGAGACACTCTCTTTTGATTGGAACTGACTTTAGGTCAGTAAGAGTGGTATGACACACTCTCTGTTGAAGTTTCTAAGTCTACTTAGTTAGAAACCCTCCATGCACTTTATCTGATTTATTCCTACCTACTTGTTCTGTTACTTAGCAAGTTATTTACAATGTAAATACTGAAAATAAACACTAGTGCATGCTCAACATATTATAGTTCAACAACTGAAGGAAACAAAAACAATCACACCAAATGACACCGTTATGTTTGGACCAATGTTCTCGAAAAAACCCAATGCGGGAAAACTGGTGCAACTATCTGAGGGTTTTCTTATTAAGCAATTTCAGAGTACAGTCTGGAGCCAAATCCAGCTTACCCAACAGAGAATTTCCTTTGCAGTAGTACCTCTCAATTTGAGACAAATGTCCCGGCTGAAACCCCAGATAAACCTTATGGCAGCTCCTCAACTCCAATCTGCCCCAGAAACCCCAGCGTCTACCTTTTTGTACTGCATCAGCCTCTCTCTGTCCAGTGTTGGCCTTGCGTCACCCTAAATGGGCCTGCGTCTGCCTCAAGAGGCCCTGCGTCAGCCTTCTGGCCCTCTATGTCAGCAATGCTAGCCTCTCTGAAGCACTACACAGCTCCTGGCTGCTTCTACGTGGCCCTGCATGAGCCCTGGCTGCTATTGCGTTACTCTCTCTCGCTCCTGCACTGTTCTCCTGGCACTATCTCTACCTCTCTATCTCTCTGTACTCAATGCCCCTCAAGTACAACTCCAATCACTGATTCTATCTCTCTTAGCAAACCCCACTCTAGAGAATAGAGTGACTGATCATCTAGTGTACTCTCCAAGTGACCCTCAAGCCTCCTCTTATACTTTTCTTGTTGACATATCAACGGCCGAGATTAAGTCCCTAATCAACGACTAAGATTAAATCTGGCTTGATCCATGCCTTTTGGACCATTCTTACACAGTTTTATATCAATACACATTAATATTTTATTTTTCCTAAGTTCAAACTTAGGGACTCCATTAAAAATATTAATTATTTTAATATTTCGTGAACTGTTTAGAATCTGCCCAAACCCTTTCTGGGTATTGGAGATCTCATGTGCTCCAACCTCTCCACCAAATTTCGTGGCTAGAGCACATCCGATGCTACCCCAAATCAAAACTCTCCTTTGATTGGTACTGACTTTGGTTCAGTAGAGAATGGTATGATACATTCTCAATAAATTCTTCTTCTTCATAGTTCAGTAGAGCAGAGTAGTGCAAAGCAGTGCATTGATGGCAGAGATAGTACAGATTGGTAGATGGATTAGCGGATGGAGTTCTCCCTAGGTGAGAGGGAGTGTTAAAATTGGCAACTAGGGTCAAACTCCACATGGGTCATGTTATTTATGCTAGCTGGTATTTTTCTTGGATTCCTCTTTCCGAGAGGTGTAGGATTGATCTAAATATCATCCGATTATGACATGTACAAATGAAGTTATGAATTTATTTTGATTCTGGGCCTCTATCTCTCTACATGTCCGAAATTTCAGGAAACTGAAATTCTGGACAATTTGACCAAATGTTGACCAGCGTTCGTTGACCTCATTTGACTGTGTTTCGACATGGGTCATGTTATTTATGATAGCTGATATTTTTCTTGGATTCCTCTTTCCAAGAGGTGTAGGATTGATCTAAAGATCATCTGATTATGACATGTACAAATGAAGTTATGAATTTATTTTGATTCTGGGCCTCTATCTCTCTACATGTCCGAAATTTCAGGAGACCGAAATTTTGGACAATTTGACCAAATGTTGACCAGCGTTCGTTGACCTCATTTGACTGCGTTTTTGTGAGGGCTATCTCTTTTTGGGCAAGCCACATTTCTGGGCACTGAAATCGAGGCTAAACGTTGATTGTTGACCAGTGTTGATTGCAGAGAGGGTTGACCGCAAGTGGGATGTTTGACCAGAATTTGACTGGGCTGAATTTGACTATTTTGAGGGTTGTTTTAACTTGTTGTTTGAAGGCCGAAGTTGACTGAACTTGTCTAATTTGCTGAGGGTCAAATCTGCCCTCTTGACCAGCATTGACTTTTCTGGTTAGGGCTTTTTTGCTGCTGTTATAAATTATTAGATTTGTAAATTGACTCTCTCTTTGCTGAACTATTGAAGACTAAAAGAAGATTTGATCAAGGGTTCCCCCACATTGGGGTTTGTCCCTAGCTGGTGCCACATCTTGTGTCCTCTTGTCTTGGCTTGTCTTCTACTATTTATGTTTATGTTATATCTGCATTTTACTATCATGTTGATATGATTGCTAATCTGAGTATTAACATGGGGCTAATAAAGGAATTGAAATAAAATTGCTTTAAAGCATAGAACATACCATTGTTGCTTAAAATTAACAAGTAGACCTGTGGTGCTCTCAGTGGGTTTGAGGGCACATCAATAACCCCATGGGTCTCCATATGAATCGGAGATGCCTGTGGATCCTTTGCAATGGTTCAAGTGGTGGAATAAATGTTGCCATAACATCGTACAAGTGTTGGGACACCTGCCAAGAGTGTGGGGCTCTTGTGGGGGCCTGTTGGGCACAGTGTACCAATCATATCACCATCGTCCTGAAAGTGGATCGTTAGTAGTCTCTGAACATCCATGAAGATGTGAGGGGTATTGTCTGCTGCTGTGGAGACCCATGTCTCTCTATGCACACCCTACATGTGCCAATGTAGACCTCTGGGGGTCAGGATCCCATATAAGGAAACCAAACCCAAATGGAAACCACCTGCAATCCTGCATAAGGTCCAATATGTCCCCTAGGCTTCCAGTGCAATCAATCATTAAAATTATCGGGTAAAAGAGCTTACAAACCATGGATAGCAAAGTGGGCACTTCATAATGACATGCCCTTCCATAATGGGCTTTGGCATGTGCTAGTGTCTCCAAGCTCCAAAGGGGGGTTCGCCAAGTACCTTATTAGGTGGTTTCAACCCTTAGAGGGGATAGTATGTCCAAGGTACATCTTTCTAATGGGGGTGGAAAGTGACAAATAGGTGAGATGGAATAGGGAATGAGAAGGGCAGCCCTCGGCCACTTAATGGGGCATAGTGGTAGCTAGAAAGGGGAAGCTCACACCTGGGTATGTAATGTATAGGAGGGAGCAATTGTGGTACATGAGGTGCCCCGACCTTGATTTTTCCACCCTTCTTTATATGCATTTTGCCTTTTATGAATTTTCTTTAATTAATTGCTCAGGGCTCAAAGGATAAGAGCATTATGTGTATAATACAGCAGTGATTACCCCCTTTAAGGTAGGGTAGTTCATTTCCCTCCAGGGTTTGGACAATCATGGGTTCTTGAATGATAAAGGAAGCTCATCTAGGGCCTATGGAAACAGGGTGATGGCCATGGATTGGGGTAGAGCTCATGTGTTGGCTATTGCCCACGTGCTAATTATTTTTGTCCTGGCCATCTTTTTCATTTTGTGGTACAGTTTCCTGTTAAATGTGGCCAATTCTGTTTTTTCTTCATTTTTTAGTTGTTTCAACCTCCGGGGTATCATTATAGGCTTGACCCAAGTCGGGTGCAAGGGGATAGGGAGGCTAGCCCTATGTGGACCTAGTTGGGAGAAATGATGAATGGGGGTATAGTGAGTGGAAAGGGAGTAATATGTGCGAGTAAAGGAGCGAGACCACACACCCAAAGTCAGGGTTTCCCAAGTAGTACCACCCTGGAACCAAATGGTCAATAAAGGAAATCCCACGGGACTAAGATCTAAGGGTAACAACCAAAAGAGATCAAGAAGACAAAAGTACAAACTAAGTCCACTCTTTCCGCCAAATCCCCACATCAATCCATACCCAGAAGTATCCATGTTAAGTAAACCCAATACTCAATTTACCAAATGACAAGACATACCTTTAGATTTAGGAGGCCCACCTTCAAACATATGATCAATACAGGTGGGTGAAGGACCACATGATTGTCTCAGATGGCAGAGAAATGGCACAACTTGCTAGTACGAGGCATCAAGTGGCTGTTGGATATCGGCTGAGGCTCATCATGGAGAAAAGTTTCTCCTAGGGATATCACCCACAAAGTGGTGGGTAACACGTTCTAGCCCTAAAGGGTTGCCACTAGAGGGAAGAGCCCACAAAGGATTGTGGCAGGGGCAAAAGGAGGGGGACAAGGCCTCTAAGGGGTTGGATGGCTCCCCTAAAGGGAGGTTGAGCCCTTAAAAACCATGCGGATAGTGTAAACAAGGTGGTGGAGGGCCTAAGAATCGCTCTGGGGCTCACAACCAAGAGGAAAAAGGTTGGTCGGCTAGGCCTTAGGGCCAAAAAAATTTCGAAACCCTTGCAAATAAAAGTTTCTTCACAAAATCACTACAAAATTGTTGAACGACTTCCTCTTCATGCTGAATGTTGAGCCTAGAAGCTAGATTTTGCATTCTTATGCCTAGACATACCTCAAAACCCCAACAAAAATTTTCTTTATCACTTGAAGTTTACCTGCACAAATGAATCAAAGAATTCCAAAACCCCAATATATGCACAAAATATAAAACCTCAAGTGCTGCAAAACAAATGAGTTAGAAATAATTTACAAATTATTTACAAATGTACAATGTTTGCGAATTAAAATTTTTGGAGAAATATTTTTTGAGTAATAACAGTAGATGAATATATTTTTTTCGAAAAACATTGAATATTAAAACAAA
Source organism: Pinus taeda (assembly GCA_000404065.3). Taxonomy (NCBI): domain Eukaryota; kingdom Viridiplantae; phylum Streptophyta; class Pinopsida; order Pinales; family Pinaceae; genus Pinus; species Pinus taeda. Next base: position 31,325 of record APFE031011114.1, read on the forward strand.
ATCCTCCTACAAAATTAAAATAACATACAGAAATATTAGAGCCCAAACATAGTCAACTCATCCCCACAATCTGTGAACTTGGAGCCCAAGGGCTAGTGTAGCTACAAATCTCTATAATTTTTTTCATGTAGAACTGTCAGATCATATGGTGAATCAGATCACCTGAGACAAAAAAATTTACCAATAGAATGCTCTTATCATCAACAAATGAAATAACAAGTTCATAAAAATTTTAGCGCAATATGGGAAAGCACATAACTAGCATGTACCACAGATCAATGGAAAAAAAACATCATGAATTGAACCCCAAAGTTTTTCTATTATGATATAGAAATGTTTCCATTAGAGCAATAGCTCAATACCATCTTTACAAAATTTTACATCATCCAAAGACATCACATAGAAGCAAAATGACTTCTATTTATAAAGAAATCCCTCCTAGTGGAAAATAATGACTAGTCGGCTTGATCCCCATCAAAATAATCTCGAGTATTGAAAATAACTTGATGTTCTTTTAATCTCCACCGTCGAATTTTTAATTTTGAGGAAAAATTCATTTTTTTTTATAACTCATTTTCAATCAATCCAAAAATTAATATTTTGAATTCATTTCCTCAAAAAAATGACTTTGACTTAACCACCAAGGTCCAAAGGCTCAATTTTTCTTAAAATATCCATTTTTCCCTGGTGGAGGGCTTCCAAAAATTAACTTTCCTTTGAACCACGAATTTTTTATTATTTTACACTTGAGGAGAAATTGATTTTTCTATAATTATCTTTTGACTCAAAATTAATTTATTTTCTAGCTTAGGATTTAATATTTTTTTTTCCATGGTGTCTAATTCAGTGAGGCTAAAAAACTTCCTAGGATGAAATTTGTTTCCAAAATCAAAGACTTACCTAGATGTTGTTACATAAATAGACGGTCATACTAGCATCATTTACAATATAGCTTGCAGAAATTTGGTTTACAATGATTAACCTATGCTGGCTGAAGACCTTGAACTCTGAAAAATTTCCTTCACGTCCTTGCATTCTTCTTCTTTGGCTTGTTGACAAAGTGTTGTCAACAGTACCAATATCATAGTTCCAAAGAGCATGCCATTGCTATCTAGATGATTATCAAGACAACTCATCACACAACCATTGAACCAATCTGCAACATCCCATGCATGACCATGATGAAGCAAGATGATTCATGCACCATCTCAAGAAAAATAGAAGGGGTACACCTCAAGTCCATAAGCATCCAAATATGTCAACCTATCTTGTGATGAAAATGAAAGTTTACCTCCCATGCAAGATGAAGGGTAACAGCACCTACTTTTCCTTTCGGATAGTTTGATTCTTTAGCAAATAATTGAATTCATTAACAAGCCATGTAGTCTATAAGTAGAATGATTGTGATAATTATTGAATTTCTTTTTAATGTATTATATTTGTTTCAACTGTTTTTTAAAATTAAAAAAATGTCTATCCTATTGCAGTAATAAAATATTATTACATCAATAAATACAACAGTCAGCCATCTTCTTATGCAATTGTATTTGGGAATGGTATTTCAATTTTCAATAAGTTGCTCCATTAAATGATATCAATTTATTCGTTCTTTTGGCCTTCTTTCATTTGCCATCTTAAGTTACAATTGTTCTTTTGGCCTTCTTGCATTTGCCATCTTAAGTTACAATTATCTGAATATTTGGTTTTGTGATTGTATATTTGGTTACGATCAAGTTATAAAAACTAACATATACTTGTTTCAACTAAAATGTGTTTCAGTTCATGGATTTTTGGCTATCTTTTATGGCTGTTGTTGCTACTTTCATTTACATGTCTGCAATGGATGAAAAACCAAAGTTAGCAGCTCATGCAAGCACTGCCATTATCACAGCCCTCATTGCTGTGAATGGTCCTACCAGGTATTGGGATGATTTTTTAATGAATGTCATCATTATTAACCTTAAGAAAGATTTTTTCCTTTGTTTGCCAAGATGATTTATTGTCATCTAATGAATTGATGATTTTTATTTACATTGTAGGTCAATCAACATTATTCTTGTTGTAATTATTGGTATCAGTGGACTTCTCTTCGGTTGGATAGTAGAACTTTATAGAGGAGATCAAATCACCAATTTGCGTTCTTATTTCAATTCACCTATCAAACAAAGGTTTGTATTTTTCCTTTTGGTATATTGGCCAAGCATAGTTGTAATAAAGAAAAGTTTTTCCATATATGTGAAATATGAAAACTAGTTCCCATAATCATTTAATTATTTCAACGCAAATAAAATTGGAAGGCCCCAATTTTGAGACTATTGTGTGTAGTTTAAGGAGTTTGAAATATTTTGAAATGAGCTCTTGAACTCCTTGAGTTTGTGATTTAGTCATTTTAAATGTTATATTTGTTCAATGAAATACAAGTGCAAAACTGGTATAAGGTGAGGAATGTTCCTAAACATGACAAATATAATTGTTAAATTTTGGTAAATCAAGTGTGGAAACCTATGGATTTGAGGATTAGCCTACTCGTAGCCTTAATCGACATTGATTACACGTCCCTTCATATGCTTTAGATGTTACATGCATTTAATATTTCCCATCCATCTTGACCTTTCTTACTAGATAGTAGAATGGTAGGAAATTAAGTATATATTTTGTGTTTGTACTTAAGGATTGTTACCCCTCATATTCTAAGAGGCCTAAAATCATGTTTTAAGGCCTTACCTTGGCAAGCTAAGTTGGAGTATTATTGGTTCAAGGTCATACTTGTGATTTTTGTCACATATATTAGAGGCTTACATGCTGGTATTGATGGAGCATTTGATGGATTAGGGGCATATTGTGAAGATTCCTTAAACTGGAATCCCTACTGCAGCAACTGATGATATTTCTCCTACTTGTTAGATTTACATGAGCAATTTATTTGCAGTTTCCTACAGAAAACATTGAAATATATGCATTACAGCCTACACCATTTAAAATAATTTGTCAAAACAAGAAACTGAACAACAGAAATATACAACACAAATGACACAGTTGTTTTTGGACAAATGTCCCCAGAAAAACCCAATGCGGGAAAACTGGGCAGCAAATCTAAGGGTTTTTATTATTAAGCAGAAGTTATTTCTGAATACAACCTCTAGATGCCTTGCTGGCAATCCAGTACAGAGAATATCACTCGGCAGAAGAAATTAGTGAAATGACCTCACTCTACACTGCAAGTCCCAACTGATACGACAGTTGAACCAACGAGTCCCCGACTACTTCTACGTGCCCCTGCATAGGCCTGCGTCACATCTGTTGGGAATCGATTTTCTCTTAGGAGTTGATTCCAGCCCTCCCAGCTCAAAACATCAGCCTCCTCAGTAAATTTTAGATCTCTGCGTGGAAGGCTTCTGCATTACTCTGCGTGGGTCTTGCATGAGCCCTTCCTGGCTCTGCGTCACCCTCTCTGCCAACTTTGTTGTGTCCTCTGTGTGTCTCTCTGCCTCTCTGTTGATTATTCTTGGCTTCGAGAAGATCCTCCAGCCAAAACTCTTTCTACCCCTCTTTGTATGATCACTACGAAATCATTGCACTGCGTCTAGCTTCAGCAATTCGATCTGACTGATCAACTCTGTGTGTTCTCCAAGTGCCCATTAAGCCTTCTCTTATAATCCTCTCGTTGATCAATCAACGACCTAGATTAGATTCTAATCAATGGCTAAGATCATTTCTGCTTGATCCTTGTTTTCTTTTAGAAATTACACCCACAGTTAGATTAATACCCATTAATTCTTTTAATTTCCTAAGTTTAAACTTAGGGTCCCATTAAAAATAATTAATTATTTTAATAAAACTGTCTCCGGGTGGAATTTTCTAAAAGGATTTCTGGGTATTGGAGAATGCATGTGTCTAAGCCTCCTTGCAAATTTTGAGACTTAGAGCACATCCGATGCTACCAGAAATCAACACTCCCTCTTAACGAGGAATGTGCTCTAGCATTGCAACCTACTGAAGCATCATTATCTTCTGTCATTAGAGGAGTTTTGAGGTCTAAAATGGGCCTCCTAAGGAAATTATAAAATAATAGTGGAAATAATAAAATACTAAGTTGCACGAAATGGGGAAATGGGTACGAGTTTCTGAAACGGGAAGCGATACGAAATGCGACCTCCCCAAATTTTGGAAGGGGGAAACGGAATATATAATATATTTATATATATGTATGTATATATTAGGACATTTAAGAAATATGTGCAATCATAAAGCATATATGATACATTCTAATTTATTACATTATGATAAAATTATCAATTGTCAATGCATAAACTATAAGTCTCTAAATTTACATCTCATTTACTCATGAATGATCACATAATGAAAATAGAAATATTCAAAATCAGCCACGATAAATTTCTAATTTCTTGTCTCGTGCTTGATTGGGAGTCTCCTCCTGCATAGTCGAACGACCTTAGTGCTCTTGATTAAAGACAAGTTTCATATCCTAGTACCCTACATGCTCTTCATTATCAGGAGTCTCCCCTGCATAGAGGGCTTGGTTCTCTTGATTAAATACAAGTTCCATACCCTAGTACATGATAAAATCCAATCTAAACATTACAATCTCCCTAATCCTGAAACCCTGAAAAACAGATAAGTCTGCTGGATTTTGAGTGAGATCTAAAATTCTACTTTCTCCATATGAAATCCAATGAGGGCGAAACCACTCTCAAACATCTAGAGTCATTTCATGGTAATGTTAAAAATTTAAGTAAAAGGATGAAAATGAAAAATAAAGGAAAATATCACTTTTACTTTAAGAATTTAACATTACAATGAACTGCATATCAACACTAGGGCAAAAGTTCACTTTTATAGCTTTAGACATGCAACTAGAAGTCACTAGGATAACCTAAAAATAAATTAGGAAACAAACTATTTTTTTTTTTTTTAAAACACAAGTAAAACACTGAAACGTGAGTCGTACGGCCCTAAAACGCGTTTCAAGCCGTATTGGCCACGTTTCAGTTTCGTGAGTACGGCCGCTTCAAATCTTCCATGTGGCAGTCAAAACTTCACCCAATTCATTTGACTGTGAGTGTCCTTTGATTTTTCGGTCTCAAGGTCACATATAAAACAAAAATGACAAGCCAATACCTTAACCGTCGACCTAGTCAACAGGGTATAAGGGAGATACTTTTAACAACTATTAGAAACTGATCCTTACGTATGTATTCACTTATTATCAAGAAGGAATATGACTTCTGACTTCTTATTCTAGGCTCATCCCTGTTCTAGTCATGCCCAAACAATGAAGTTGTTACCAACTGATGAGTTAATCAGTTATGCGGTATTATGGCCACGATGTTCATGATGCTCTATTCAGTGGTGAAGTTTTGGGCCTTGGTCTATATATTTTTTTGAACAATATACATATGAATGACAAAGTTCGGAGGGTCGAATGGCTCAATAAACAGGAGGGACGACCATACTTCCTGTATGAGCGAGTAGGGCATGTGCTCAGAGAGAATCGAGGAGAACGAAAGGAAAGTATACCGCATGCAAGCCAATAAACAATCAAGGAAACAATGGGAAGTAGAAACATGTAAGGGATTAACTCATTGCATCATTTTAAACGGATCAAAACTAATCAAGACTTTGCAACCAAAATTGTAAACCATGGAAGAGAAGCTAAATCACTTCGTACCTGTAGCGGTGGAATTTATCTACTCATATTCGGTTGGTATTGGCCTCCTTAGTAGCTTTTGGGTGTGAGTTAAGGTATTCAAGGAACCCCCTGTGCTCATTGTGGCAAGTTTGTTTTCTTGTTCAACACATAGACCAATTGCCTCCTCTTGATTACCATCTCGCCTCGAGCTTCAGGGGCATGTCATGTCTCCATTACTTCAGCAATGAATGGCCTCTTTACCGTTTGATTCACCTCAGGTTAATATGTTCATGCATTAATAGTTCTATCAACAAAAAATATACCACTCACGACAAGATGGCAAGCATGCATACAACTAAGTAGCGTCATGTGACTTGTATGAGGTTTCAATGGAAGTTTTGTTCCACATGTATGGCACATGCAGTCATGGCAATAAATAAATCATGTCATGGGATAGGCTTCTCGTATCGATGATGGATGGAATTCAATGGTTTGCGCAAGGGCAGCGCCCTTTACAACTTGTCACATTGCAACGTTCTCAACATCAAACATTTGGTACCGCTGTTCATAGTTGGTAACCACTTTGTAATTCATTAGAAGGGTGTAGTCCACCATCTTGATCCAAAAAATTTAATGACTACGTACCAGTGTGCATACATGGCCTTGGGGGCTTTTGGTATAAGTTTTATACTTAATGAATCATATTTTTTTACCCATATATGTATAACTATTTTTTGTATATATATAGCTCAACTTTTTAGTTTGTAATGTCTTATCTTAAAGATATCATAAGAGTATATATTCAAAAAAATGCTCATTTTTTGTGTTATGGCCAAATTAAAGATATCATGCTGACAGAAATGCTATGGCTCTCAAATTCATCGTATGCTAGTACTTTCAAAATAATTAAACCCTTCAAACCATGGATATGTTGTAGACACATCATATGTAGGATAATATAAAGCTTTCTTGTAACACCAAATGTCAATGTAGGAATAAACAAACTATGCGAAGATGTCAACATTACTTATTTCTCCTGTGGGTCCCATCTACTTTATTTAGATATTTAATTTCTTTTATAAGCATCATTTTTAAGTCTTTTAGGAGAGATCACGATGATGGCGCGATGGTTTGTGCAAAATTTTTGTATAAGTGGCTCAACATAATTGACTGTGTTTTTAGCCTGCTTCTTCTTTCGACATTTTTTTGATAGGTGATTTGTCTTTCCACAATGAAGACAAGGATGTCGATAAAAACACATACTCTCCATATGACTCTCTCTAACAATGTTGGTATTTTTTATCAATATTCATAACTTCTCCAAGAAATCATGCACTCACAAATTGAACTAGTTTGGAGTAATCTAGAATATGAAATTTTTCTTTGGTGTATCACAATCCATGTCGATTTTTGTTGAACGATATTTCTTTCCAAGGTTTAACAACCATCTTGGAAATCTCTTGATCTTGTTCTTTGACATCTTCACATTTATTTGTGCTATTGTTAATGTTGTTATTATATGCTTCATTCATTGATTCCATCAAGTCTTTTGTATTAAACTAAACATTAATCATCTCTTGTAATGTCCCAAATGAAATAAATTTGGAACAACCCTTCAATATAAAATTTCTACTCATAAACAAAAGATTTCCATGTAAAATTTTACAACATAGAACATGCAAATAACATTGATGAGCAGAAGGAAATCTCAACTTTATTATATCAACAAAAAACAAGAGTACGTAACAATATGAAATCGCTGGAAATCGCTAAGAAGCTCAAAAAACTACTGCAAACTAGATCCAACCTCAAAATGGGTTTGCTATGGCGTTGGATCTAGCCTCTCAAAATGAGCATGCAACCAATAAGAGCTCTTGTGAATTCTGAATGAATCCACCAAGGGGAGATGGGTGCTCACCCAATCTCTCTAAATCGCCCGAGGATTTTCGTCTTGGGGCTACCGCCAGAGAAGAGAATCAGGTTTTGAACCTCTCATACAAGAAACAGTATCAACTGCAAGATGTCCTCCAATGGTCTCCTCCTCTTTTATAGATTTGATGGACTCCTCTAGAACCTTCTATTTTATTATTATTTTAATCATGGAGCACTTTTCCCTCTTTTATTTCAATTAAAATATTATTTTTAATGTTGGAAAATGGTAAATTGGTCATCATGTCTCCCCAGGTCACTGAAACTCTCATCTAGCCATCCCATCATGTAGATATTCTTGTTCCGGTTCCAATGCACTATTACGCTAAGGTGGTCTGCGATGTATTCCTCCCGGAATGCCACCTTAAGCGTAATTAATTGAGTCAAGCCCACTAATAACTCAGTTTTCTAAAAGTTGTCAGAATGTGCCGGAACGAAAGGCAAACTGTGCGTATGATGGAATATACCAGGAGAATGTCGTTGGACCTCATAGAAACTCCTCAAAAATCCATCGAGACCCCTGATGACATAACTTGCTCCATGAACCTGGCCATCCCCTACCCTGGAAATCCACCCTGGCTGTACTATGAAGAAGAATAAAAATGGGGACATGACACCTCTATTATGTCTTGGGTATCACAAGTTGGATCAAATTTTGTCATTATTTCATTTATATCACATGCTACATCAAACTTTTGAATAAGCTTCTATGTATCACATGTTGCATCAATTTTTTCTAGAAGCTCCACTGTGTCACAAGTTTCATCAACCTGTTGGATGAGTTTATCTATATCACAAATTGCATCCCCTACTTGGATGAGATCCTTTGTGTCACAAATTGCATCTATCATTGTTGTAATTTTTGGGTTCACGTGGCTCATCCATGAGCATCATCATCACAACAATGCTCACAAGTGTGAGAATGGGTTTTGGATACCTTGTAAAAAAAGCCGAAATCAAAAGAAAAAAACCAAAAATAATATTAAGAATTAACATGAGCGAGACAAGACAAGAAAAGTGGAAGAAAGGCCTCAAGCCTTTCTATTGTGCTTGTATTGATCTCATGGTCTGAATTTATTATACATCAATTTGACCTTCTAGATTTCCTAGATCTAAATTTCATTGACTACTCATCAATGGATCATGACAACACCTTATGAGGATAAGGATTACAACTCACAACAATTATATTCTTGACTTTATGATTGTCTAGGAACTCAGAGTCTAACATTCTCCCCCTCAATCACGAGTCTGAATAATTGTACACCTGTACCAATAACATTTGTCATCTTCAATCTGAAACTATTGAACTGAGCTTTGATGAACATTTTTTAGAAAAACTACTAATATATGAATATTTGAAAGTGAACAAATATGATATCTGAACATTTCGCTCATAGTTTTAAAAACCGGAACTGGTGACTGCACTGGTCCACCTAATAAATTGGGTTTCAAACCGCAACCAGTCAAACCAAGACTGGTTAGATCTCAATGAACCGGTTTCAGAAAAACATATGAAATAATTAATTTTTAATGAAAAGAAACTATTTTTAAGATTTAAAACCATGATTCCAAGCCAATAGACAGAAAATATGCAAAGTTTTCTCATATATATATAACACGTAAAAGTGAAAATATCAAAATGGCACCAAGTGCAATACATATCAGCAACAAAATATATAATCAATGAGGCTCTAAATGGCCTCTAGAGTCCAAAAACAAAGCCTGCAAGCTATGGGGCCACTGTCCTACTACAATTCTACATATATGATATTAGTAATCCACATTATCACTTGAAACTTCGAAAGTTGAAACTTCTCATCATGAACAAACTTAGTTGGTTGAGTGTCGACTCCCAAACTTTGCAACTGCTTGAGTCACAAACTTCTCTGTTAGTTCAGTGACTTGAGTCTCAAACTTCTGAAGGTGTTCTACCCTAATATGCCCTATTACTTCATTTGGTGCTTTACATGGCTTTACATGGCCTCCTATCCCAACAAAGTGTTGCTTGAACTTGTTAATACCCCCTCCTCAATAGATTTTTGGCAATATTTGCAGATCATTTTTCCATCAACCATATCACAATGAGTCCATGAAGTATCCTTGTCTTTTGGAGGCATGGTGGCTACTGCTTAACTTAAACTCTCTATTATTCCACTACTCCAACAAAAATTCAACACTCTCGAAGCTCCCAATGAAACTCACAAAAACTCCAAATGAGATGTGTGAGGCAAATGAGGGGGGTGAGCTCCTTTTAAGGGCTTGGAGAGGGTGTTTTTGGAGGGAAACAACTCTCACTTTCCATCCAAAACACCCAAGAAGCTTCCAAAAAGAGTCTGTGTGGGTTTGTCACCATTAGTCACAACATTGGCAATGAATCGACCGGTTTATGATGGAACCAGCCAGTTTGACCATAAACCGGTCGGTTTCATCATAAATCGGCCAATTTTACCGGTTTTTGTGATTTTTTGACGAAGTAAGCCCTTAAACCGGGCTTTTTTCCTGGTTTGACCTGGTTGCCTAATGAATCGGCTGATTTGACCAGTTTCTGATTCATGCCGGCCGGTTTTTAAAACTATGATTTCGCTTGAATAATTGAAATGATTATAGTTTTTTCTGCTGAGGATACCAATTGCTATGCTGGAATTCCCAATTGTTGATTGAATGTCGATTAAAATTTGACTGATAAGACTTTGAAACTTGAAGCTTGATATCTGATAGTTGTAGCCACAAAAAAAATTAAAATTCAAAAAATAAGTAATGCTAAGGCTATGCCACCTCACTAAAGGGTCCTTACTCCCAAGACCTATGGTTAGTAATGCATGTCCAAAGAAACCACCAAGAATGCAAAGCAAAGAAAGGAAATATAAATAAAACGGAAAAATAAAAAGGAGTAGTAAAACAAAGTGCCAAGGTTGTGAATCTAAGCGTAGCACACCCTCATCAAGGCCATCATGGAATTAGTAAATTCCGAGCTCTTAAAAGCTAGTCGGAGAAGAAAAAAGGCCTTCATATCATCATACATGACTATAAGAGTTAAATACATGAAGTTTCTCTTTCCCCTTCTACACATTGTCCATCATGTCGCCTACCTCTAACTTATTGATATAGGAAATACCTCTTTTGTTGAGAAATCAAGGGCAGCTAGATTAGGGTGATTTCTCTTACCTTTGATAACTGCTTGTGATGTTCTTTAACTTCAACTTGTAGAATTTATAATTAGCTTCTTCTTCTCTTGATTATTATAGTGTTCTTATCATCAAACACCTACTAAACTATGAAGATCAATAGTACACATGGACACGAGATGTAGGCTTCTAGCCAGGGCCAAAACCTCTCCTAGAGGAAAACCCACAAGAATTCTTCTCTTCTTATAGAATCTTCAAATGACGAATTCCAGGACCTTAGACCCAAGACAAAGACCCCTCCTAGACCAAGTCAACCTTCTTTGTAGATGAGCTTCCTTCCCTCAAATTCAATGCTAGTCAAACAACTTCAAATTTCAGACTTTAGCCTCTATTTCAGAATTTTGGCTACTCCTTCAAGTCTACAACTTTTCGGCTTCTACTATAGTTTTGATTTCCGCACGTGTGAGTGATTTTAGGGCAGAATTAGGCCTTCTCTTTCCTTCACTTAGGGTGCTTATTTCTCCTTAGGATTTCGGCTTCCAAAATGATCTGTTGACACCAAACTTTGGCTCTTGCAATTCAGTCTTGCTGCAACAAAATGATGCCCTAATTCCTTCGTACATGTGAGAGAATTTGACCCAAAAATTTCAGATTTGTTAACTTCTAGTCCTTTTCTTTCACTCTTATTTCTTGCACTTCTCCTTGAGATCGAACTTGGATAGATGGATGATCCAATTGAGGTTGAGTACCTTTTATATATAGGCTTCCAAGGGGTACGAATTTGTAATGTCCTTTCCTAATTGTTCTTCCAAGGAGAGGAAAAACAATTTTGGCAGTTTTGTTATTTTTGTCTTAATGCAGTTTTGGTGGAAGAACTTAGGAGAAAAAGTGAAAATTCTATCACTGCAGCAATTGATTTACTTTTCCTACTTATTTCATCATAAGTTATTCATGAAAATACTTCAACAAACATTAAAATAAATATTGTTGCAGATATCACATCGTAATACATAAACAAAAATATGCACACATTGACACAGTTATTTGGACTAATGTCCCCGGAAAAACCCAATGTTGGAGAACCAGTGCAACAAGGGTGGATTTTATTATTCTGCAATTTTCTTGTACAACAGGGTGCCAAACTAGCTTACCCACAGATAGACAAACTTCCAGTACTTTCCTAAACCCAGTGTAAGCCATATTGACCTCTACTACAACCTGAAACCCTCTGCGTCAGCCTACTGAGGCTTTGTGCAACCTTTCTGGGCTTCTGTTTCACTCCTGCAGCCTCTGCGTGGATGATGCAGGGCCTTCTGGCTCTGCACAGTCTTTGCTGCCTCTCTATGGCTTCCTCTGGCTTTGCGTCTGCCTCTTCTTCAATGATCTCCCGTCTCTCTGTTTTGTACTTGCTTCTTCTTGACTGCTCTCCAGACCACTTGTTCAATTTCTCAGCAAACCCCGCTCCAGAAATTGAACTGACTAGACTCCCTCAATGTGTTCTCCAAGTGCCCCTCAAGCCTCCTCTTATACTTTTTCTGTTGAGATCTCAACGGCCGAGATTAAGTCCCTAATCAACGGCTACGATTAGATCTGGCTTGAGCCATGTCTTTTGGACCATTCTAACACAGATTCGTATTAATACACATTAATATTTTATTTTCCCTAAGTTTAAACTTACGGACTCCATTAAAAATATTAATTTTTTTAGTATCCCCTGCTCTGTTTAGAATCTGCCCAAACCCTTTCTGGGTATTGGAGATCTCATGTGCCCCAACCTCTCCACCAAATTTCGTGGCTAGAGCACATCCAATACTACCCCAAATCAACACTCCCTCTTAGCGAGGACTGTGCTCTAGCAATACTCCTCACTGAATATTACTCTGATCATCCAACATTGGTACCTGCGCTGATGATAGGCCTCCCTACCCAACATCCTCTGCACTGTTGCATCCTGTACTATTGCCCATGGTTCTGCCACTGCCACTGCTGCATCTGTATGATAGCTCCCTCTGCATCCGTGCTGCTGCTGGTCCTTTCTCCCAGCACTGCATCTGCACTGCACCTTCCTCTGCATTTGTGTTGTTGTTGGTCCTTTCTCCCAAAACTGCATCTACACTGTAACTCCCTCTGCATCTGTGTTTTTGTTGGTCCTTTCTCCCAACACTGCATCTGCACTACAACTCCCTCTTCATTTGTGCTGCTAACACACTACTTCTAAAAGGGGTTCTTTACCATCCCTATCTTTTCTCTAAAGGAGTCAAATTTTGACTTTCCAAGGGCCTTGGTGAGGATATTTACCACTTATTCCCCTGTAGGGGTGTAGCTCAACTGTACAGCTCCACGTTGGACACAATCTCTGACAAAGTGACATCGGATATCAATATACTTTGACCTATTATGAAATACTGGGTTCTCAGAGAGTTTGATGCAACTCTGATTATCACACATGATTCTGGTCGCCTCCATATTTTTTCTGAATAGGTTTACCAGCAGTTTTCTAAGCCATATGGCCTCACACGAAGTTGTGCATGCTGCCATATATTCTGCCTCAGACGAGCTCAGAGCCACAGACTTCTGTTTCTTACTACACCAGGAGGTTATTCCTAATCCAATGTTGAAACAATATCTAGAGGCACTTTTCCGATCCACACTTTTCAGATCCACTGAACCCCCTGCCCAATCTGCATCAGTAAATCCACTCGACCTGATATCCTTCCCCTTGTTGTACAAGAGCCTATAATCAACTGTTCCCTATAAATACCTGAGAACGTGCTTGGCTGCTGCCCAGTGAGCCCTCTTTGGTTCCACCATGAACTGACTGAGGGTGTTGACAACATAGCAAATATCTGGCCTAGTATTGACTAGATACATCAGGGACCATATGAGCTTTCGGTATAGGGTGGGATCGACATCCTTGTCTTTTGATGCATCAATCTTCTTCCAGTTGGTGATCATTGGTATAGCCATAGGTCTATAGTCTCCCATCCTGAACCTTTTCAAAAAATTTGTAGCATACCTTCCTTGCCCAAGGAAGATTTCTCCTTTCTGCTGCCAAACTTCTAACCCTAGAAAATAGTGCATCCGTCCCAGATCCTTCATATCGAACACTGTGGCTAGATTCTTCTTGCAGTTTTCAATGAGTCTGGATGATCCTGCCAGGAAGAGATCATCCACATATAATACTAAGATAAGTGGCTCGCTCTCTACGACCAGATAGTAGAGATTGAGATACACATCACTCTTGACAAACCCCATCTTCTGCAAGTAGCTATTTATTCGACCATACCACGCTCTTGGTGGCTGCTTCAGCCCATACAAGGCTTTCTTTAGTCTGCATACATGAGACTTATTCTCACGAGTTTCAAAGCCCTCTGGTTGTTCAATGTATACTTCTTCTTCTATTACCTCGTTCAGAAATGTCGTCTTGACATCCCTCTGATGGATCTCCCATCCCATCTGGGCTGCAAGAGATATCACGATCCTAATAGATGTATACTTGGCTACTGGGACGAAGGTTTCCTCATAGTCAATCCCTTCCTTTTGAGCATACCGCTTAGCCACAAACCCGGCCTTGTATTTTTCAATACTGTCATCCGCAACATATTTGATCTTGTAGATCCTTCTTGAACCTACCACAGATTTGTCTTGAGGCCTTAACACCACCTCCCAGACATCATTTACCATTATGGAGTTATACTCCATCATCGCATCTAGCCAGAGCTAATGCTGAGCTACCTCCTTAAAGCTGGCAGGCTCTCCATCCTGAGCTACTAACGCCTGATACCTATCTGACTGTTTTCGCTCCCTTTTACTATTCCTTGGCTCTCCGATGAAGTTCTCTACATCACGCAGAATCTGACGAAGTTCCCTGTTGGTTCTTCCTCTGCCAACAAGTGCTTCTGTTTGCTCTTCTTCCTCATCCTAAGAATCTTCCTGATCTGAGGAAGGATTCTTCACTTCTATTGGTTGAAGAGGCATGACCAACGGATCCTCTTTCGACTGCTCCTTGGAAGGCATTTTGCGAGATCTTCTGAAAGCTTTGTCCTCCATGAACTTTACATCTCATCGTACTACTACCTTTCTACTCCCTGGAAGATAGATCCTGTATGCCTTAGCATTCTCGCTATATCCTGCCAGATACCCCTTTTCTGCAGTCTAATCCAGCTTCTTCCTCTTTTCTTTGGGTATGCGACAATATGCCAAACTCCGAGATATCCTGAAATGACTGACTTCAGGTGTCTTCCCAGTGAAGACTTTCTCTGGAGTAATCTTACCCAATGCCCAATGAGGAGTCCTGTTCTAAACGTAGACAACTTTTTTGCATGCTTCTACCCATAGGAATTTTGGCATATCCTAATCATACAGCATGGCCCTAGCTGATTCTACAATAGTCATGCTTTTCCTTTCTGCCACCCCATTCTGCTCCGGATTGTAGGGAGTTGTCCACTCTCTTCAAATGCTCTCCTTAGTGCGAAAAACAGTGAAGTCCTTATCGACATATTCTCCACCATTATCTGAGCGCAAGACTTTTATTTTCTTACTTGTCAGATTCTCCACTAGAGCCTTGAACTCCTTGAATTGATAGAAAACCTCTTCCTTGGTTTTCAAAAAATAGATCCAAGTTTTCCTCGAGTGATCATCAATAAAAGTAAAAAAATTCTCGGCACCATTGAGAGCTTTGACGGACATGGGTCCGCAGATATTTGAGTGTATCAATCCTAGTACACTCTTGGCCCTATGGTTGCTCCTAGGAAATGCTGCCTTGGCATACTTTCCTAGAGCGCATCCCCTGCATGCATCATCTCGTTCCGTACTCAGATCTGGAACTCCTATTACAGTGCTCCTGAGAATTTTTAGAGCTCCATGGTGCAAGTGACCCATCCTTTTGTGCCATAGTTCATTCAAGTCTTTGTCCCCATGACTGCCTATTAGTGCCATTGGAGATTCTGGTTGTAATCTGTGCAACCGATTACTTTTGATCCTGATCTGCACTTTCTTTTTCCAACTCAGGTGTTTGACGTATACCTTTTCTTTGATGAAGTAGATGTCATAGCCCTTGCCTTGCAGTTGTGACACGGAAAGTAAGTTCATCCTCAATCTTGGCACATGCAACACATTTGTGGCACGGAACCGCTCTCCTGATTCTGTCTGAAAAACTATGGTACCCTTTATGGTGATCTGAAAGTTCATCTTCTCTTCTCGATATTATGAGAAACACTCCCTGATTCTCGTCATATGCCATGAGGCTCCACTCTATATACCATACTTCTGATGATGCAGCACTAGTCATGCACGCCACTTCTTCTTCCAACCTGGAAGCCAACATACAGAAATCGAAATCTCTCTCTCTTGTGCAATCTTCTGAAAATCTACGTGAGTCCCTTGAGGCAGATGCCTCTGCATCGTGGTCTTGACTCATAACTAATTTTCCCTTTCTGTCTCTGATTACTTGCTCTGATACCATGTGAAAATTCTATCACTGCAGCAACTGATTTACTTTTCCTACTTATTTCATCATAAGTTATTCATGAAATTACTTCAACAAACATTAAAATAAATATTGCTACAGATATCACATCGTAATACAGAAACAAAAATATGCACACATTGACACAGTTATTTTGGATTAATGTCCCTGGAAAAACCCAATGTGGGAAAACCGATGCAGCAAGGGAGGATTTTATTATTCAATAATTTTCTTGTACACCAGGGTGCCAAACTGGCTTACCCACAAATAGACAAACTTCCAGCACTTTCCTAAACCCAATGTAGGCCCTATTGACCTCTGCTACAGCCTGAAACCCTCTGCGTTAGCCCACTGGGGCTCTGCATAGCCTTTCTGGGCTTCTACGTCACTCCTGCAGCCTCCGCGTGGATGACGCAGGCCCTTCTGGGTCTGCGTAGTCTCTGTTGCCTCTGCGTGGCTTCCTCTAGCTCTGCATCTGCCTCTTCTGCACTGATCTCCTGTCTCTCTGTTCCGTACTTGCTGCCTCCTGACTGTTCTCCAGACCACTAGTTCAATTTCTCAGCAAACCCCGCTCCAGAAATTGAACTGATTGGTCTCCCTCAGTGTGTTTTCCAAGTGCCCCTCAAGCCTCCTCTTATACTTTTTTTGTTGACATCTCAACGGCCGAGATTAAGTCCCTAATCAACGGATAAGATTAGATCTAGCTTGATCCATGTCTTTTGGACCATTCTAACAGAGATTCATATTAATACACATTAATATTTTATTTTCCCTAAGTTTAGACATAGGGACTCCATTAAAAATATTAATTATTTTAATATTTCCTAATCTGTTTAGAATATGCCCAAACCTTTCTGGGTATTGGAGATCTCATGTGCCCCAACCTCTCCATCAAATTTTGTGGCTAGAGCACATCCGATGCTACCCAAAATCAACAAAAAAGGGGGTCGATATGCCTTTAGTGGATTGTGGGGACCACTCACCCACCAAAAATACACACCCGTTGGAGGCAACTCGATTTTCCTAAGTTGGGGGTCGAAATATTTGATGGGATCCACATGGGGCCCAAGGGAGCAAGCATAGATAGGAGCAGAGCATCATTTGGGGCCTTTTGTCAAATTGGGAATTCATTGTTGCTTTGGTTGTTCAGCTAAGCTACAACGTGTTGTTTAGCACCAGAGCTTCCCAAGGAGTGAAGTTCATCCCTTTCCTTCATTGGACCTCGAGTGCCACCCTAGGAGGGCTTTCCTTTGCAGTTGGCGACCAAGAGAGAGATTCCTTTCAAAGAATTACGCTACCTTGGTTCAATAAGGATGCAATGGGAGCAACAAGGACACAGTGGGAGAGACTACATGTTTAGATGGAGCTATGGAGTCGGGATTTGGAGGTGAAGTGTTGCTGGAGGCATCCTCATCGAGTTTTCATCACAGAGGAGTGATATCACAGCAGGAGGAGGAGCAAGCACTCAGGACAAGTTTTTGGTTGAAGGGACCGCGCCATCATTACCCAGGACTACGCAGTCATTAGAGTGGGTTGTGTGGAGGGAGTCTTTCCCGGAGGATTGAGGAGTTGGGTTATGGGGGAATTGTTGGGAGGCTAATTTGGGAGGCTTCTTGGCATTTTGGAAGTAGAAGTCAGTAGTTATAGCTAAAGGTGCATATTTTTAGTGTTGGAGGAGGGCCAAGCTCTAGGAGGTCAAAATTGGTGGGTCAAAACTAGGGAAAACCCTTTCTGGGTTTTCTGGGTTTTTGGCAAGGAGTACACTCCTAAATTTACAAAAAATTATGCGTTGTTTTGAGGGGGAAAAATACAGTTCGAAGTCAGCCAGCAGTGCAGATTTAGAGGGACAACATTCTGAGCCAGGTGAGGGTGACGCACTAGGGGGGAGGAGCCCATGCAATAACTGCGTCAGCTATATAGGCCAATGTAGAAGCAGAGAGGGGCAGATCAGGTTCACGCAGAGCCATGTCATCTTTATGGACCAGGAAGGAGTGACGCAGTGCCCAGGAGGAGCTGATCTAGCTCACACAGTGACTGCGCAGAGCCTGAGGAGCTCAGATTCTTTAGTTGCTGGGGCAAAGGGAGTAGTGCAGATTAGATCTGAGGCGCTGGTGGGACATTGTTGTTGCTGGTGAAAAATAGTGTTTGAGGAGACTGAACCAAGGTACAGGGAGTCATTGCCTTAACAGATTTCTTGCCAAAGAAATCTAGATCCGGGTTTCCGAGCAGCAACAAAGGAGGATAAGAGGGGTGATTCGACATTATTTGGCGAAAGGATTTCCGTGAAGGAAATCTGGACTCAGAGGGAGTCTAGAGGGAACTTGTTCCTTAGAGGATTTCTAGCGCCAAAGAAATCCAAATCCGAGATTTGTTGGGCATCAGCGAAAGAGGGAGAAGAGAACCTGTACGACACTCGTTTGAGTAGAGATGGCAATTAATGCCCTGAGGGATCAAGACAGATTGGATGGAGCATCCAACTTTTTCATCTGGAAGGCCAGGATCTTGGCAGTCTTGGACAAAAATCGCATAAAGGATTATGCCTTAAAGGTGGTTGTTGTTCCAGTCGATGTTGATCCTCTCAAGAAATAGAAGGAAGCTCAAGCAAAGGCGAATTGCATGATCTTGGACGGGGTCAAGGATCATGTGGTCCCGCATATTGCTGAAAAGGACACAGCGAGGGAGATGTGGGAGGCCTTGACCACTTTGTATGAGGGAACTTTTGTTCAACAGAAAATTTTGCTTGAGAACTAGCCAAGACAGTATTAGATGCAAAAGGGAGAAGAAATCAATCCCTTCCTTCTCAGGTTGCAAGGGATTCGAGACCAGCTGACTTCCGTGGGGTCTACACCAAATCTTGAGTTCATGGTTAGCACTGCCCTGAATGCAGTCACTGAAGACTAGGAGAACTTTGTCCAGAGTGTAATATCCTCCCCTTAATAATCAATAATAAATAATAAATAATAAATAATACAAAACAAATAATAATAATATAAATAATAAATATCTAATTAACTAAATTTCACTATGAAGTGTGCTTACCTGTGCTTACCTGTGGTATAAGTAGGCTTACCGCAACAAGGTGTTGGGGACGACTCTCCACCCAACCATAGGCTCAATTGCGCAAGGATTTGCTACACACACTGGCCACCCCCGAGCCTCAATCAACGTACTACTGCCAGTGACTCCTAAGTCTTAGAACATCCATTCTCCCAAGAGAATGAAAGATAGAATTTCTTGGAAAGATGAATGCACACGAAATTGCCTCTATCTTCCTCACCAATCTATAAATAGAGCAATTGGAAGGGGAACCACATGCACACACTCCATGGTTACATGCAACTTTGATTTTAGCTTTCTTGTTTATTTCTTTAACTTTTCCTTTTGATTTTAGCTTTCTTGTATTTATTTCTCTTTTGATAGCTTTACCTGATTTTTTATTGTTTTCTTTGGTTTTATTGCTATTTATTCTATTCAAAGTTTAGTATAGTTTGTTACTATTTTATTTTTATTATTTTCTATGTTATTTTCTTGTATATTACTTAAATATCATTTATTATTTAACATCTTATGATTTTATTTTTATTATTATTATTAAAGATGCTTTATGCCACGTCCAAGGAGAGGATAAGAAGGGAGCTTGATGGTGTAGAGCAAGATCTTTTTTATTTCATGGTCTCCTGATCAATCCCAAATCAGGCCTTGCGGCCAGCGTTGGACTAGGATACAGACTAGGTTAGGCTTATACCTGGTGCCGAAAGTGGGAAAAGGACAGAGATTCCTTGATATTTCCCGGGGTGTTGGGGACTTTCGATGCCTCCTGGTTATACTAGTTCAGTAGAGGGTGTTGGCAACATGAAGTAAATAAAAGAATAAATAATAAAAATAATAAATAATACATAATTCAACATAACTTCGGGATGAAGTTTCTTAAAGTGGGAGAGCATGTAATATCCTCCCCTTAATAATCAATAAAAATAATGACAAACAAATAATAATAATATAAATAATAATAATAAAATCAAAACTTAATAATAATAATAAAATAAATCATAAATGTTTAAATAATAAATGATTTAAATAATACAGAAAATAATAAAAATATAAAATAAAAATAGTAATAACTTAGCTAAAGCTTTGATAAGAATAATAGAAATAAAAACAATAAAACAATAAAAAACGTAAATGCTATCAAAAAGAGAAAATAAACAAGAAAAGAAAAAAGTCAAAAGAAAAGTAAAGAAATAAAACAAGAAAAGCTAAAATCAAAGTTGGCATGTAGACACATGGAAGTGTGTGCATGTGGTTCCCCTTCCAATGTTGCTCTATTTTAATAGATGGTGAGGAAGATGAGAGGCATTCTTGCATTCCATCTTTCCAAGATTCTATCTTTCATTCTCTTGGGAGAATGGTGTTCTAAGACTTAGGAGTCACTGGCAGTAGTACGTTGATTGAGGGCTCGGGGGTGGCCAATTGCAGCAAACCCTTGCGCAATTGAACCTATGGTTGGGTGGAGAGTTGTCCCCAAAACCTTGTTGCGGTAAGCCTACTTCTACCACAGGTAAGCACAGGTAAACACACTTCATAGTGAAATTTAGTTAATTAGATATTTATTTTGGGTTGTTACACAGAGCATCTTGGGCAGGGCTTCTCTCCCTAGTTGGAAGGAGATGTGGGCAGCTCTTCGACAGGAAGATATCAGGCGACTAACCAAGGCAGGAAGTAGTGGCAAAGGAATTAGAGTCAAGAAGAAGGAAGAGGAGGATGCAACTCTCGCATTAGCGGGACAACAAGGCCAGCAAAAGAGGAAAAAAAAGACAACCAAAGTCAGATGCTTTAGATGTGGGGAGCTGGGACATTTTGCCACTCAGTGCCATCAAAATAAGGGCAAGGAAGAGAAGTCTGACTCAAAGGCTTCTCTAGCAAAAGCTGACAAGGAGGACGATGATGAGGATTGCGCCAAGAGTGCTCATGCACCTCTGGAGAAGAGGTGGGGCGACATTGAGTTGTAGTCGCGAGAACTAAACGAGGGCAGGATCCTTGAGGTGCCCAAACTATTGGATCACATATGGCTACAGGAGTCCTTAATGACAGTAGCAGAATGACGGGAGTCAGTTGGTGCAAGGGATGATGGAGTGACAATGGCAAAGCTAGACTGCCAAAGTCTGAAGTAGTGCAATAGAGTGTTGAGCAGTGCAGGAGGCATAGAGCGGATACAACAACAGTGCAGTAGCATCAAAGGGTCAGCACAGATTAGCAACGGAGGTAGCTTCAGCTTCACGGGGTATCCAAACTGACCAGCATGTCAGCTTTGGGTGGCTATTTAGTTGCTTACTTCTCAGCAACTGAGTTGCAGAGCAGCAGTTAGCAATGGCAGTGCTATGGGCAGCATGATGCAGCATATTGAGAGTGAGTTGCAGTACAAATGTAGCAGTGACAATGGCAATGTCATGGGCAGTGGTACAGGTTGCAACAGTGCAATGGATGAAGGGCAGCAGGCCAAGCATTAGCATCACAGAGGACCAATGTCGTGGATCAGTGTGATACTTCTGCTGGGAAGTATTGCTAGAGCACATTCCTCGCTAAGAGGGAGTGTTGATTTTTGGGTAGCATCGGCTGTGCTCCAGCTTTGAAATTTTGTTGGGGGCTAGAACACATGAGATCTCCAAGACCTAGAATTCGTTTGGTGAAATTCCACCCGATTGTGAGTTTTAAAAATAATTAATATTTTTAATGTGGTTCCTAAGTCTAAACTTAGGAAAATAAAAATATTAACGGGTATTAATAAAAAATATGGGTAAGAAGCTTTTAAGAGACGAGGATCAAGTCTGTTTTAATCAAATATGGGTAAGAAGCTTCTAAGAGACGAGGATCAAGTCTGTTTTAATCTTAGTCGTTGATTAGGGACTTAATCTCGGTCGTTGATTCATCAACAGGAAAACTATAAGAGGAGGCTTGAGGGTCAGTTGGAGATACACCAAGTTGATCAATCAATTCGATTTTTCTAAGGCATGGTTTGCCGAGAAAATCAAACCAATGATCTGAGTTGCAGTGAGGGGTAGAAACAAAGGTTTGGATCGAAGAGGAAGTTCCGAGCCAAAGAGTTCGTGGCAAAGAGGCAGCTTGAGCATCAAAAAGGCAGCGCAGAGGCCTATGCAACCCAAGAGGGGCTCACGCAGAGCTGATGCAAGCCAGGAGGGTCTCTTGCAATGGCAATGCAGAGTATTCGTTAGAAGTCTGAGTTTTGTTGGAGAAGCAAGGTTCTGAGTTGGGAGGGTTGAACAACAATCTTCCTCTAGCAAATCAATCCAGCAGAAGGGGTGACACAGTCTCCTGAAGGCAAGACGTTGTCCCACGCAGTGATTGCGTGGGGAGTTCGCAGTATGTGCTGAGAGGAGCTAGATCGCTCATTGGATCAGCTGTGACTTGAGGAACGAGGTAAGCCCTTGTATGTATTTCTTGTTTCCATGATTTCTCCGAAAGGTTAGCTGGTGTGAAAGGAAACCTATTGTACTCAGATTCTACTTGCTTAATAATACAAACCCTCTATCTGCTGCATCGGTTTTTCCGCATTGGGTTTTTCCAAGGATGTGTTGTCCAAAAATAATGGTGTCCCTTGTGTGTTTGTCTCATATATTGTTTTAGTTTATTATATGTATGCCAGTGTAGTCTGCAGTAGTATTTTTCTTCACTGTTTATAAATTAAATAACTTGTTGAATGAAATAACAAGTAGGAGATGCTAAACTAGTGACTGCAGTAGGATTTCAGTTTGTAAAGATTCAGAAATTTTCATAGACGGCCCAGACCCATTTTCAGACACTGAAGTGGAAAATATCAGAGGCGGGATGGAGAACCAAGAAGAGAATGAGCAGCCCAAGTAGAGGAACACGGACCAGGTCTTAGAAGAGTTGCTAAGGACAAACCAGCTGATGGTGGACCTACAAATGGGTGGAAGACCGAAGGGAGAACCTCAAGGTGACGACGTTTCTAGAGCAGGAAGAGGCAGTGGTACCTATCAGCTTCCACACAGCCCACAATGTGGGCAAGCTGACCGCCCCACAATGCCTCATTTCATGGAAGAGGCCGAGCCAGAGAGAGAGCCAAACCCAGTTGTAGACTTGGTACATTCTGTTGCATCAGGCATTGATGAGTATGAGGGGTTGGATGGTTAGATCAAGAGGGTGATGTCCTTTGGAGAGTACATCCACCTCAAGGAGAAGCGCACTACTGGGGTTGGAGGCCACTATATGGGAGGAGCATCCAACAAAGATGTGCAGAAGCTAGCAGGGAAGGTCACACTTCCGAACTTCGATGGGTCAGCAAAGAGCTCAGCCAGGGCATGGATTCAAAAACTTGATACATACTTTCACTTGAATCCCATGAGGGAATTCAATGCCATACGTTTTGCCACCCTTCACTCAGAAGGGGATGCATAGGAGTGGTGGTACCACGGACTGATCAGCGTGGGGCACCTTCACATCACCACTTATACAAAGTTCACTAGGAGATTGGAGAGATTTGAGAGGAAGGACCCGAAGCTACACTTCAGAGAGTTGGCCCACTTGAGATAGACTGGCAGCGTAGAGGTCTACATTACGGAGTTCCAGAGACTCGTAGTGATGGTGACAGATATTTCGAAGGCACGGTTGATCATGTTGTTTGTGGAGGCGCTTGTTGAACCTCTGCGTGGATGGTTGAGGGATTACAAGCCCACATCACTACAAGGTCCTACTTCCAAGACCCGGGACATGATTGATGCAGTGCTCAAGAACCGGGCCTTTGTTCCCACAAGACCCACAACCCCACAGGGGAACGGAGATGCGAGGCCACCACAGAGAGATGGAGGACGTAGCCAGTTGGATGATGACACCTGGAGGGACCTCAGGAGGAGGAGGTTTTGTTTCATGTGCCAAGACCCTTGGTTCCCAAGGCACACTTGCACCAAGGACAAAACCCATTTCATTGAGGTGTTCTCAAATAACGAGCCTGAGGAGGAGGAGGCCGAGGCAGTAGAGGAGCCAGGAGATGAGGGAGGACCATAATCAAGAGGGCCACCACCACCACTTAGAGGAGGGTTGTTTGCCCCAACCGGGGGAGTCCTTGCTTCACTTTGGGGTGTGCTAAAGTATTTGACACTCAGAATCAAGGGGACTATACAGGGACAACATGTGTCAGTTCTGGTTGACAATGGGGCCACCCACAATTTCATTGATGCCCAGATGGTGGAGCGTAGGGGCATCCAAACAACAACATTTGAGGGGTTCTCAGTTTTTGTGCTCGAAGACTGGACCATGCAGTGTATTAAGTATATCACTGGGTTGACCTTGAAGATGGGAAACTACTCACTCACTGAGCATTTCTTCGTGGTTGATGTCCTAGACACCAATGTGGTGTTGGGTGTCTAGTGGTTGAATGCATTTGGGAAGGTCACTACTAATTGGCAAAAGCTAGAGATGGAGTTCAAGGGGTCGGATGGGAAGCTGGTAGT
Source organism: Pinus taeda (assembly GCA_000404065.3). NCBI lineage: Eukaryota > Viridiplantae > Streptophyta > Pinopsida > Pinales > Pinaceae > Pinus > Pinus taeda. The sequence goes on from APFE031011114.1 coordinate 55,985, forward strand.
GTTGAGGAGAATGCACTCTTATCCCCTTTAAACAGTTTTAGCCCACCGGATGGAGGCATAATTGCGACATGGGGATGTGGAGTGAGCAGTTGAGTTGCAGATTTCTAAGTCAAGGACACGGACGTAGGCCACACATCCATACATACTAGCCTTATTGGAAAAGCACTAGGGGGATTTTGTGGATGTTCCACCAGGTAGGCCGCCAAACCATGGATTTGAGCACACCATCGAGTTGGAGGAGGGGGTGAATGTAGTTATCACCACACCTTGTAGGCACCCAAAGGCCTATAAGGATGAGATAGAGCGGATCATTCAGGAGTTGTTGAGATTGGGATACATTAGGCCTAGCTCGAGTCCATTTTCTTCTTCTGTGGTGCTGGTGAAGAAGAAAGATGGGACGTTGCACATGTGTATTGACTATTGAGCTCTTAATAAGAAGACCTTGAAGAATAGATTTCCAATTCCACATATCGATGAGTTGATGGACGAGCTTAGGGGAGCTAAATACTCCTCTAAGATAGATCTATGTTTGGGGTATCACCAGATTCGCATGAGGGAGCATGACATTTTGAGTTCTTGGTGATGCCCTTTGGGCTAACCAACGCTCCAACTACTTTCCAGTCTTGTATGAACCACGTGTTTCATGGTCAGCTTAGGTGCTTTGTCCTGGTTTTCTTTGGTGACATACTCATTTATAGCAAGACATGGGAGGAGCACCTTCAACACTTGGATAAAAGGCTTCGCATACTTGGGGAGCAGCAGGTGTATGCGAAGTTGTCCAAATGTGAGTTTGGACTAACGAAGATGTTGTACCTGGTGCATGTGATCAGGGAGGATTGAGTGAAGGTGCATCAGGAGAAGATTCAGGCTATATTGGATTGGCCCACACCTAGGAACGTGACAGAGTTGAGGGGGTTCCTGGGCATTTGTACGTATTAGAGGAGATTTGCGAGAGGGTTCTCACAGCTTGCAATACCTCTCATGAATTTGACAAAGAGGGGAGCTTTTGAGTGGACGCAGGTGGCAGAGGAGGCTTTTGAGTGCCTCAAGAGGGTCATGAGTAGCCGCCCAGTTGTAGCCTTGTCAGATTTCACATGGCCCTTTGTGCTAGAGTGTAATGCCTCTGATGAAGGGGTTGGGGCCGTTTTGACACAGGGGGGCCATCCTATTGTGTTTGAGAGCAGGAAATTGTTGCCTCATGAACAGTTGTGCGCCATGTACGACAAGGAGATGTTGGTAGTGATGCATACACTGGCCAAATTCAAACAGTATCTAGTGGGCAACCAGTTCAAAGTGAAGACTGATCACAACACTCTTCGATTCCTCTTTGAGCAGCAGCCATTAGAGGAGAGGCAATAGAAATGGGTGAGTAAGCTCTAGGCTTACGATTTTGAGATTGAGTATGTGAAGGGTAAACACAACGTGATAGCCAATGCCCTCTCTAGGAGACCAGCAGCGTTGTCTTTGATGGATGTCACGCAGGATTGGAAGGCTCAACTATTGGTTGAGTACTCCAAGGACAGGCAGGCTTGCGATATTTTGGATGGCACACATAATGACTGGTTCAAGGGGATAGACGATGTGATTTACTATAAGGACTAGATATACTTGGTACTAGGATCTAAGTTGAAGGAGAGGATCATGTAGGCAACCCATGATTCCCTCCCTATTAGGGCACCCAAGGTGGACTGCAAAGTACAAGGTGGAGCTAACCCACCCAGACAGTTTGCTAAAACTGCTTCCCACTCTGAAGAGGAAGTGGGAGAGCATATCCATAGACTTCATCACCGGGCTACCAGCTGTGCAGGGGCGAGACTGCATCTATGTGGTGCTCGACAGACTAACCAAGTTTGCCCACTTCTTTGCTATTTCATTGAGATCTTCAGCTTCCCAGGTGGTCGAGTTATTCTTTTGTGAGGATTTCCCACTGCATGGTCTACTAAAGACCATTGTGAGTGACAGGGACAACAGATTTGTGGGGGATTTTTCGCAAGAGTTGTTCTGGCTAGTGGGGACAAAGTTGACACCCAGCACTAGCTATCACCCCCAAAACCGATGGGCAGACAGAGATTGTGAACAAATGGTTAGAAGGGTAATTGCGCCACTATGTGACTGGACAACAGAGAGCGTGGGTCAAGTGGCTACACCTCAGGGAGTTTTGCTACAACACAACTTATCATATGTCCATTGGTATGTCTCCTTTTTGAGCACTCTATGGGTATGATGCACTTTCTTTTTCCAACATGGTGTTTGGAGATAGAAGGGCCCCAAGGGCAAAGGATTGGGTTCAAGAGAGCCAGGAGATTCTCTGAGCTCTCCAAAACAACTTATAGGTGGCCCAAAATCAACAAAGGGTATATGCTAATAAGCACAGGGTGGAGAGACACTTTGAGGTAGGAGACATGGTATACCTACGCTTGCAGCCATGCAAGCAATCTTCACTCAAGCAAAAGGGAGCAAAGAAGCTTCGACCCCGATTTTATGGCCCATATAAGGTGGTTCGAAAGGTTGGAGAGGTGGCCTATGAGCTAGAGCTACCTACAGAGAGTCGGATTCACAATGTGTTCCACGTCTTATGCTTGAAAAAGGCATTGGGACAGAATGTTAAAGTAGCAACTGAGTTGCCTCCTTTGGATAATGAGGGGCACTTAGTTTTGACACCTAAGCACATATTGGAGACTTTGGAGAGGAGGTTGAGAAACAGGGTGATCAGGGAGTACTTGATCAAATGGAGGGATTTTCCAGAAGAGGATGCCACATGGGAGAGTGAACAAATCTTGCAACATCCAGCGTTGTAGTTGCTTGGGGACAAGCAACATCCGGGAGGGGAGGACTGTATTGTCCCTTCCTAATTGTTCTCCCAAGGAGAGGAAGAACAATTTTGGTAATTTTGTTATTTTTGGCTTAATGCATTTTTGGTGGAAGAACTTAGGAGAAAATGGGTTTGTTGACAGCTGCGTGTCAACTACCCATAAGCAGTACACCCCCCTTTTCTTCGCAAAATGGGATAGCGCTTGATCGACATGTTCGTGCCATTCGACAGTCATCGTCATTGTCTTGATCATATTAAGTTGTAAACCCAGTCTGCATTTTGAATTGTAAATAATCTTAGCAGAGCTGAGTCATGTATGTAAATTGCCTAGGTGGACCTAATTTTCTAGTGATAATCTGCATTCCGGAAGGTTTTTCGTCTCACCGATCCATGATCGGCAGAGTTTTCCTTCAACCTGACCCCAAAGCCGGAATGAATTTTATCATTAGTCTTAGGAGAATCCTAGTGTGTTGATCTGCTAGATTATGTTTGGTCGCAGAACTGGGTGGTTTATGAGGGTCTATGTCAAATGGGTTCTCCCCCTTGAGATGTAAAGTTGTAAAAGTCATGATGTAAAGTGTCTTGAGGGTTAGGAAATGCTTTAATCCCCTCATGTGTCTTAAGTCCTAGGTCCTAGGGAAATTTTTCCAAAGGCTATGTTTGATGATCCATA
>APFE031011114.1:59489-133465 GCA_000404065.3 Pinus taeda
GAATAATAAAATAATAATATTTTGAGAATTTCAATCTTTTAATGCATTAAAAATTCGACGGATGAGATTAAGAGATGTCTTGATCCTCATCAACGGTCGAGATCGTTTTGACATGGATCACTCAAACTAGTCGTTGGGATTTTTTCCTTTAAATAGGGTGCTAGGGGTCATTTGAGATATATTGGATCTGAGTCTTGTGCTGAAAAAGCTCTCTTGTAAACTTTTCTGGTGCTAATAAAGAAAGACTTTGGGGTCAAAAGCTTGCTGGTGTTACTCTCTTGAAGTGTTGTGAGCCATTTCATTTTCTGCGTATTTTATGTTTCAGCCATTGATAACAGCTTAATGAAGAGTATTGTTGAGCATAGGTATCTTGTTCACATGCTAGGGTTTGAATGGTATTAGGGTTTCTGAAGTAATGGCAGGTATCTCTATTGCATTGGAGGTCTAGTACTATTTTTTCTCTCTTTGTTAATGGTTTAAGTGAGCTGTGCAGGAATATCTTGTTGAAGAAGATCAGTGGGTGTTTGGGGAAGTTCTCGGCTGAACCAGCCAACTCCCATAAGCACTTTTTTGCAGGGCCCAGCTAGTTTTGATCCTAGGTTGATCATTTAGTCTGTTTTCTGAATTGTATGAGAGATTTCTAAAAGTATTTCATTAGTAATCTGAAGTTCTGAAAATATTTTGATGATAACTGACAAATCTGGCTTTGCAGAGCTATAATTTTGATTTTTTTTTTAAAAATCAATCTGTAGGGTTTCATTCTAAATTTCGCATATACTTTCCAGAATTTTGTTTCTCATTTGCATATTTGGAATTTTATTGCGAGGGTTTCATCTACAAAAATCCGAAGATAAGTGGATCAGGCATTTTCTCCCTGGAAAGTGTTCTATATTGGCTGCTTGGTGGCATTACAAAGAGAGGTTGCACCTCTTCAAGTCATTTCTTCCTTAAACTGTCCAGACGATCCCTGTCTTTCCTTTTCTTTTCTGCATTTGACATACAAAAATTCCTATCCACCAAAACTATTGTGCCTGCGTTCTTCTACATCTGCACTGCCATATTTTTCCCTGGGACCCCACATGCAGTTCATTTCCCATCCTCATCCCATCCGCGTTTTCTCATCATCATCGATGTCCAGCTTCTGTTCACGTGTTCTTGTCTGCAAAAAACACACTAAAACGAATCAGATCTCACTAAGTTTGAAGCAATTTCGGAGTGAAGCCAGCTACCGCAGCCTCCCTTACACACACGCAAACCTGCAAGCATCAAAGCGAGAAGGAAAAGCTCATTGAACTCCTGCGTGCTGTGCCACTGTATGTCATCAAAACGCAGTCACCCGCAATCGAAAGCTTGCCAAACACTGTAAGAAAACATGTCCGGGCCAAGTCCTTCATTACGCTGAGCGGTAAGAGCATTTTCATTGACGTAAGAACTAAAATCGATTGCTGTATGCGTGGGTTTCATGACATAGCGTGGGTTCAGGTTTAAAATCCGAAATCGATTTCATTCTGATCAGTTACGTATCTTCTAGTTATAGTACGCGTCAATCCCTTTAGCCTTTGACGTTTTCGTTTAGTTTTAGCATAGGTTTGGTTTTTAAAATAAATCGTTTCCTTTTGTTTAGTTTCATTGTATAGTGTTAGTCACGCGTAATTTGATTTTATTTTTAGTTTTAAATATAGTTTGATACATATATATCAGTTTAGATTTTTCACTTTTGCGTATAGTTATTTTAAGTTTAGACATATATATGCGTTTGTGTTTAATTTAGATTTAATTTTTTATTTTATTTTATTGAAAAGTCAAAAAATTCATAAAAAGAAAAATCTCTAGGGTTTTAAGTTAGGGTTTTGACTTTTTTTTTTTAAATTTTGAAATTTTTTTTTTAGTATAGATTTAAAATAGATTTTTTATTTTTGTTTTAAAAAAAAAATTAAAAAATTAAAAAATTATAAAAATTATAAACAAAAAAAAAACTTTTCATTTAAAGAATAGTTTTAGATTTTTTCATTTAGTTTTAAAGTTTTGGTTTTTTGCCTAAAAAACAATAAAATATTTATCGTGGAAAGATTTTTTTCCAGTTGAAGTCTTAGCTTGGGAATCTCATCATGTTCTATATTTTTTTTGTTGAGGCTAAAATGTTGATGTGAGATTAATGTTTATCTTTTATGTGATTTCGCATGCTTGAATATAATATCTGGTTAATGCGCAAGTTTACATGGTTGTATCTTTCGAAGTTTATTTCTTTTTAAATTGCCAGATCATCGTTAAGGAACACTGTGATTTTACTGGATATCTTGCATTTATTCAAAGTTATTTGATGATAAATGATTGTTGTGCACATTTTACATTTCTGCAACATCTATTAAGTGATCGTTTTAGCATCAAACCCATAAGGCATTGGTCCATCAAATTAAACAAATCCATTTAGTGCTTTTCTCTTTCGTGTCTCCCAAACCAACTGGTTCACAGTTGGTCGTCCATCTCCTTTCAGGGTCTACCCCCCTTAGCTGTGGGAGACAAGCTTAAACAGAGAGATCGGGGATCAGAGTGACAGCCCCCGGTCTGAGCGTTGTCGTGACAATCTATGCGACAACAGGGTCGATATGCCTTTAGTGGATTGTGGAGACCACTCACCCACCAAAAATACACACCCCTTGGAGGCAGCTCGATTTTCCTAACTTGGGGGTCAAAATATTTGATGGGAACCACGTGGGGCCCAAGGGAGAAAGCATAAATAGAAGGAGAGGGGCAGCATTTGGGGCCTTTTGTCAAATTGAGAATTCATTGTTGCTTTGGCTATTCAACTGAGCTACAACGTCTTGTTTAGCACCAGAGCTTCCTAAGGAGTGAAGCTCATCCCTTTCCTTTGGTGGACCTCGAGTGCCACACTAGGAGGGCTTTCCTTGGCAGTTGGAGACCAAGAGAGAGACCCCTTTCAAAGAATTACACTGTGTTGGTTCAGCAACGACGCGGTGGGAGCAGCAGGGACGCAGTGGGAGAGACTGCATGTTTGGATGGAGCTGTAGAGTCGGGATTTGGAGATGAAGTGTTGTTGGAGGCATCGTCATCGAGTTTCATCACGAATGAGTGATATCACAGCAGGAGGAGGAGCCAAGCACTCAGGACGAGTTTCTGGTTGAAGGGACTACGCCATCATCACCTTGGACTGCGCAGTCATTAGAGTGGGTTGATCACCTTGGACTGCGCAGTCATTAGAGTGGGTTGTGTGGAGGGAGTCTTACCCAGAGGATCGAGGAGTTGGGTTGTGGGGGAATTGTTGGCAGGCTGATTTGGGAAGCTTCTTGGAATTTTGGGAGCAGAAGTCAATAGTTACAGCTACAAGTGCAGATTTCCAGAGGTGGGCCAAGCTCTAGGAGGTCAAAATTGGTGGGTCAAAACTAGGGAAAACCCTTTCTAGGTTTTTATGGGCTTTTGGCAAGAAGTATACTCCTAAATTCACAGAAATTTCTGGGTTGTTTTGAGGGGGAAAACAGAGTTCGAAGTTAGCCATTAGTGTAGATTTGGAGGGACAATGTAGCTTCCTGGAGAGCTGCAATTCTACAACAGTTGGGCACTTTTGTGTTGATCGCCTAATGCTTGTAGCTTGCCTTGTGCAAGCCCAGGTGCACCTCATCCGTCTTCTATTGTACTCCAGCATATTATTAATGAAAATGAGCCAATTGGGTGTTATTACATGTCTTTGTTATCACTACAAATTTTCCATTAGGAATATTATAGAATTATCCTTCATGAGGCGAACTTCATCCTCTTGCAAGCCGACTTGTCTTCTTGTAGGTCGACTTGGTCTTAGAGGGAGACTTTTGACACTTTTGACTTATAATAAATTCTTTCACTTGATACAAGATGCCTTATAGGGTATTAATACATATGACAATGACTCTTTGACTTCTTTGACCTTATGACAAATCCTAGAAGCACACAATGGGTGTTTGACCTAAAAACAAATTGACTTAGAGCATGAAACCCATGCTATAAAATAATAATAATAAATTTACTTTTCTCTTTTACATCAAATACAAAAGTCAAGAGTACATAAGACATTATGAAGACCGAACTTAGTTACATATTTCAACACTCCCTCTTAACTAGGGAGGTATTCATAATACACATATGGTACATGGGCATTCTCATACTGAAGAATTTTCATAAGAAGAGTTGGATTGATAAGCCATCTCATAATCTATCTTTCCAGCTTATATCAATGCATCTCATCATATCAACCATCATTGTCATATAGCAAGGCCTTGGCTAACAACTCTATCCCTCCAATAGATTAGAGCACAATGTTGTGGAGACAATGATTTATAGACACCTTCATCATTGTCTCTCAAGGCACATACCTCATCCAAATGTTCACAAGGTATGTCCCTTTAGGACCATTCATATCTTGGATATATACATCCTCAAGGAATTTCCTCTTTGACTACTCTTACCTATTGGATGCCCTACCTCATCCTCAAAGAGTATCGGTATCAGTGTCAGATGCTTACCCAATCCTCCACTCCTTCTTCATAATGTGAAGACAAGAATGATGTGTCTATATCTCCCTCTCAACTAGGGAGGATCCACTCATTCCTATAAAAGGAATACACCCAAGCTCGCTCTTAACTAGGGACTTGTTTTCAGCAACATCTCTTTGCTCTTTTGTGGAGATCATGGTACTATCAGCTACTTGTAGGGCTCCTCCTTTCTGCATCATCATGTCATGGATGAACTTCAACTTCTTCATCATGGAGCCAACTTATTCATAACTTCTTCGTAGGGATTTGGCCATCTCCTACATCACTTTCCTTCAACGAAACATAGTGTTGAACCAATAGTGATGTCATCCTTTTCTTCATCAGAAAGTGACCTTTGCCATCATCTGGCAATCCTTCATACTACTACCTCTTTCCAAGTCATGTTCCTTACATAGTTTTCCATCCAAGTTTGTGTGTACTAGTTGTAGGTGAATTTCCACAACCCTCTTCGGGTAGCCCTGTTTCAACCCAACCAAATGCTTGCTTTAAAAAATCAAAAAGTGAACTTCAAAAATATAATTACCTCTTCATGATGGCCTTTTGTCATAATATCAGCTTCTGCAACATCAACATCTTGCATATTGTACAAATCCATCTCCAAGACATTTATTATCAAGGTTCTCCTTCTTCATCATACATATTAGGGTCTTCGTACTTTCTCTATGGAGATGTCATAGCTAATCCTTCTAATTGTTATCAAATGTTGATTACTTATCTTATGTCAAGTGGTTATAGGAACATCTTTATGAACTCTTCTTCCAGCTTCTTCATACATTGCTTCCTCGGGATCTCAATACATAGTTCCTTCATTATAGGAACAATGGTTGCCAACCACCTCATATTGTTCATGAGGTCATGAAATGTTGATTCCATCATTTCACTGAAGAATCAACATTACATGAGTTTAGGACAATTTATTTTGAAGTGCCCATATTCATTACATTCATAGCACTGAATCTTAGACATGTAAATTTTCTTTTGAAATTTCTTTCGAGGCTCAAACTTTCCAAACTTCCCTTTCCTCCTTGTCATAGTTGCATATGCTAGTGTTTGTTCATTTGATCCAATGGCATTCTTTGTCTTTAATCTAGTTTCTTCAATCTTACATAATGACCATAGATCATTGAATGCAGTGGCTTCTTTCTTTCCATAGATGCTTGATACAAAGTTGCCCATTCATCTAGTAATGCATTGAGTACAAGAGTGCTCATTTCTGGGTATGACATAGTTTCTCCTAGCTTGTAGTTGATCTCTTGTTTGAGATACCTTCATGAGATATGAGGCTACCCCTTCCTCCTTTGATACTTTCATCTTGTATAGGTCAGTTCTCAAAGATATTACTTCCCCTGCAGTACTTACAAAGAACAATTGCACCAACTTGTCATAGATTTATTTCGATGTCTTCAACTTTTTTATATAGGGGATGAGAGAATCCTTGATTGATTCAATGAGGGTTCTTTGAGCCCTAATTTCTCCTTTCATATACTTTGATAGTGCTTGAGATTTCTCTTGTGGAGGTTTGGAGATTGAGCCCTTGCCAAATTCAATAACTTCATTTTGTATGAGAACTAAATCTATTCTCTTCTTCCATGCAAGGTAGTTTGATGTCCCAACAAGTTTATTGTTCTCCTTGCAAAAAGAAGTCATTTTGTTTGTAGATCGAGACATGAAATATAAAGTACTTACTTGTCAAATGAAGATGTCTCCTTGGTGATGTCTTTTACTAGATGCTTCCTTGATGATGTCTTCCTTCTTTAAGAATGACAATGCTTCTTCTTCAATATAAGGAGAGATGTTCCTCTTCCTTCAAAGATGTTTGAGATGTGATCCTTTCTTCAATGTGAGGGAGATCACTTTGATTTTGATGATGAAGTGCTCTTCTTGCTTCCTTTGGTTGATGATTGTAGAATGTGGAGGCTTCCGAGAATACTTCAAGTGTGTAGAGTCCTTTCTTTTGAGTGGAGGTAGGGTCCTTGAGGTCTTTCTTCTTCTTCCAAGATGATAGGGTCTTTAAATTTTCTAGATGCTCTTAGTTCTCCTTGATGATTCGATTTCCTTGATGCTCTTCTTATGCTTGGCCCTTATGTGTCCTTCTTCAATTGAGTGATATTCAAGTTACCTATTTTCTTGTCACATTAGCTCTAATATCATGTTGAGAAATCAAGGGCAGCTAGATTAGGGTGATTTCTCTTACCTTTGATAATTGTTTGTGATGTTCTTTAACTTCAACTTGTAAAATTTATAATTAGCTTCTTCTTCTCTTGATTATTATAGTGTTCTTATTATCAAACAACTACCAAACTATGAAGATCAATAGTACACAATGACACAAGATGTAGGCTACTAACCGGGGCCAAAACCTCTCCTAGAGGGAAACCAATAAGAATTATTCTCTTCCTATACAATCTTCAAATGATGAATTCCAAGACCTTAGACCCAAGACAAAGACCCCTCCAAGACCAAGTCAACCTTCTTTGTAGATGATCTTCCTTCCCACAAAGTCAACACTAGTCAAACAACTTCAAACTTTAGACTTCGGCCTCTATTTTAGAATTTCAGTTACTGCTTTAGGTCTTCAACTTTTCGGCCTCTACTGGAGTTTTGATTTTGACACGTGTGAGAGATTTTAGGGACGAATTTGTAATATTCCTAATGGAAATTTTACAATGATAACAAAGACATGCAAAGATAGCAACACATAAATTTTTAGAAATGCATGCACATCAACTAGAAATTTCTCCAAATCCACAAACTGGACAAGATTTTATTAATAATAGTCATTGTCGTACAAACGAGTTGGAGAAAATGCACCTAGGCTTGCACAATCCAAGCTACAAGCACCAGGTGATGAATACAAGAAATCCCAATAGCTACAATAGCAAGCTCCTCCAAAAAACTGTGTTGCTTCTCCAACATTGCATTGTTGCCTAACTTCAACACCCTGATTTTCCCACTCTAGAGTGCCTAGAAAATTCTAGGAAATTGGCAATGTGATCCTTGCCCAAACCCCAAAAAACCCAGAAATGGTTTCCCTTGGTTCCAACCTTCAAAATTTGACCCTTCACAGCTTGGCCCTCCTCCAATTTCGAATTATGCTACTGTGACTGATCCTGTCAATCTGTGCTCTCCCAAATCCAACAGTCCTCATCAAATGGCCCTCCAAATTATATCCTAGAACCCCAGCTCCAAACTCCCCCGGATGATCCTGCCCCAAAGAGCCTCACTCCAATGACTATGCAGTGATGGAGGAGATGTCGCAGTCCTGTGTAGGAGGAAATGAGAATTGCATGTAGGCTGGTCCTCTTGGCTGTAATTTTCCTCCACACTCCTAAAAATGATGAAATAACACTCCTATAGCTCCTCTGGTCAATTCCCCGACAGCACTGCTCCACAAACAACAAGTGACTTCTCCGTCTGCGTAGTGGTGACTCCCAGACTATGTGCTCTACCCCCAGAAATGTGTGGGACCTATAGCTAGTGCTTCTTCCAGTCTCAGTGATGAAGGAAAGCCTTCCTTGGGTGGCACTCAAAGTCAGCCGAAGAATGGTTGAGCTTCTCTCCTTGGGAAGCTCTTGTGCTAAACAGCATAATATTGGCTTAGCTGAACATCTAAGGCAAATTCGATTTTCAAATAGACAAAAGACCCCTATTGCTCCCTCATTCCTACTTTTTATAATTTCTGGACATGCATTCCTTGTGGGTCCCTCCACCAATTCGATTTTCCTCAAGGAATTTGAATTCGTTCTTCCCTAAGTGTGTACTTCATGTGGGCCCCATATTACACTACCATACAAATAAAGTATCTCTCCAATGTTTTACACCAAAATTTGCCTTGAGCTAGTATTAATCAAAATTGTCAATTTATTTTCCAAACATTAGGAAAATTTAGGAAGGAACATTACAGTCCTCCCCTCCAGGATGTTGCTTTACCCCAAGCAACTATAAAACTGGAGGCTGTAAATTCTGCTCATTCTCCCATGTAGAATCTGTTGGAAAATACTGGGGGGTGGGGGGGTGGGGGAGTACACAGAAGGGAAGTTGTCGCATAGACAAGAAACAAATGAAGTATGTGGTCCGCATAGGGATTTGTTACCAATAATGGAATGAATTGGTGCTTACCGGTTGAGCTTTTGAGGAACGATATCAACAATTGAGGGGAGTTAGATCGCTAGTCAGTTTGTTCGGGATACGTGCATGGAACATGATCTGTTGAGCAGCATGCCGTTGAAGGAAATGAATTAGCACCTATACGTTGAAGGAAGGAACATGAGCAATAAAAAAACTTATCCGTTGCATGGAACATGAGCACCTGGTGGAGCAGTATGTTGGCGAAGAAAAACAAGAAACACTTCTCAGCTTGAGTCCGTGGGAGATATGCATCCGTAACTTCCAGCATTAGTACGTCAGTATTCCTTAGCAATTAGCACTTTTAAATCTTTTCAGAGCATTAGTTAATCTTCAAATATTATTAATGTTTATGTAGCAATAATAGTAAATAAAATAACACAGGAGGCACAAAAATTTTGGGTGGAAAACCCCCTCCAAGTCAAAAACCACGAAACATTTTTCTAATAAATTCTTTAATCTTCAGCCCCAACTGAAATGAAAGCAATAACTTCCTAGAATTCTAGAAAAGCATTCTTCCCCAGCTCCCACTGGAAGGACGCCCCAACACCCTGGTTTCTTCAATAATCAACTGAATGGATGCCCCAACACCCTAGACCAACCTACCACCCTGAAGTGTTCACAGGCTCCAACCTGTAGGCGACTTCATGCCCCTGCCTAGCACCTCCCTGCCACCCTATAATGACTAAAATGTGACAAGAGTGTGGATTCCCGTACCAGGGACAATGATCCACGATACAATATGATTTACAATGATTTTGACCGAACACCCAATCAGACTATGACCTGCAACCTGACCATGACATCATCCCAACAGAGACTCCTATACCTCCCAACAATGCCTTTTCGACTCTAGGCAGATTGATTCTTCTACAATAATGACTCTTCCAATGATGACACTTTTACAAATGACTCTTTTACAACTTTACAATGATGACTCTTGGCCTTGACACTTCTTCACAATATGCAGATGGCTGTCATGTTTTCAGAGGATATCCTGTTGACTCTTGGCCTTGACACTTCTTCACAATATGCAGATGGTTGTCATGTCTTCAAAGGATGTCCCGCTGCAATGTCTCCTTTGATTTGATACTTCATCTCTTGATTCTTGCTTAAAGTTTTACTTGAATCTTCTTCTACCTGCATGCAAAATTTTCCTGGCAAAACCAATCCCAAAACAAAACAAAATACCCTTAAACTTACCTCTGCCTGCAAAACACATGTAAGTGCATAATAATGAATAAATACAAATTAAAATTACAATGCTTTCCTAAAGTGTGCTTGTCACTTTTGTTGTTGACTTGTTGCAGTAGTAGAAAAATACTCCCACTCTTGATATAGGCTTGGATTCTATGCAAGACTATATCCAAAACTGACCTAAAGATATATACAATAAAAATTGATGACAGACCCTAGACTTGTGATGGACCAAGTTCTAAGTACAACAACAAAGATCATTCCATCAACTATGACAAGACAAGTAATATGATCTTACAACATCATATAGATTTAGCAAACTTGGTGTAGCATCAAGAATATGTAGCATAAAATGTGTAGAATCAAGAATAGGACATCTAAAAAACTAATTATGACATATAGAGACATAGAGATATAACTGAGACACTGTATATACTTATGTTTCCCTGCAAAAACATCTCAGAGATGACACTCAAAATTCAAATGCAAACACTAATCATACATACCTTGTTGTAGGAGACTTACCCTTGACTGTTGCTGTGTGGTCCTTACTGCAGTGATCCATGAATGCATGTTTTTTCTTGCCTTCTACGAGTTCGATATTGAATCTGTTTCTTATATGTAATTTTGGCTCTCCAGGGTTTGAAATTTCGTCCTGTGATAGCCCTCTAAGTCCTCTTTCCAACCCCACAAGTCTGTTCAAAATTGGATTCTTCAAGAAAGAGTTATGCCCAATCTCCCACGATGCCCTGATTATAGGCTGGTTCAGTAGAGTGAACTTGTACGAAGTGCCACGTGTCACTGTTGCGACCTTAGGTCCTGAAAACGGTACGCAACAAACTGCGGTTTGTCCTCTTTTTGTGACTATTTATGAAATTTGAATCTAATGCTCAGAGAGAAAGTTATGACAATTTTCCCACGTCGCCTATTTGACATGGAATTCGGGAGCCTGCAAAAACTCTAACTTCCTCAAATCATATCTTAGAAAATATAGTGAACAAAGTTCTGAAATTCAATCACAAGGTTCATCAAGATTTCGGCTCAAATGGGTTTTAATTTCAGCTTCTGAAGCTCTGCAGAAAAAATGTTATAGCGAAATGCCACGATGATCTGTTTGAAGCTACAAAATCCCTACAATAGGAGGATATGAGGGTCATTATTTATATGAATGTATTGAGTTGAGAGGGTCCTCAACAAGTGAACATTGGAGGGCTTTTAGGAGCAAAAAAATATTATCAATTATTGACTATTCAATGACCACAACCAATTATGAGTTCCATGCCACAACCCCATAGGGAGGCGTACCATAAATCAACGGAAGCATCTCGATGAGTAGAATCCATCGAGAATATCTTTGACACAAAATAATATTAGTTGTCAAGTCAAAATGCCCTTGCAAGATCGGGGTAGCCCCTAGTGCTGCTTGGGTTGACATCAATGACAACCACTGATCAACAACATCCTCCTCCGATAAATCTTTCCACTTGACCAAAAGCTCCCTGACCACCCTGTTTCTCAAATTCCTCTCCCGGGTCTCTAGTATGAGCTCTGGTGTCAAAATCAAATGCCCTCATCATCCAACAGAGGCATCTCGGTTGCTGCTACGACCTGATGTCCCAAAGCCTTTTTCAGGCATGAGACATGGAACACGTTGTGAATCCAGCTCTCTGTAGGCAGCTCCAACTCATAGGTGTTAAAATTGGCAACTAGGGCCAAACTCCATGTGTGTCTACTTATTGATGACAGTTGATATTTTTCATGGATCCCTCTCGCTGAGAGGTGTAGGATTGTTGTAAAGATCATCTAATTCCGACATGTATTCATGGAGATATGAATTTATTTGTGTTATAGGACAATTCGTCAAGGTTGGCCAACAACTAAATTGCCCACACTTATCCTCCATGTTTTAGTATAAATAGAAGAGGACTTTAAGTCATTTGACACGCATATTCTTGTGATCTCCTTTCATTCTGTTTTCGGTTTGATGAAGATGAGATCTAGAGAGAGTGCTCTAGGTGATACGCTGCCCTAATAGGATATGCCCTAGAAGCTGTGATGGAGAAGGCTCTATGCTATCATGGAGGACAACCCTTATCTCAGCCACAAAGAAGCCCTAATGTTGTCTTATGGAGAAGTCCTAACATAGTCTATGAAGAAGTCTAATACGTTGTCCCGAAGGGGTCATGGTCACAGAGGAAGAATGGCTTTATTCATAGCGAAGCCACAGTCCAAAAGGGAGACCCTAGCCGCAGTAAGGAAGAACCTTAGCCGCAGAGATCTGGCCGCTATCCTGGAGAAGAACCCTAGCTCTAAACGTTGTCTAAGTATGCTACAATGCATAGCGTAAAAGGGTTCTCTAATCCGCAGTCTATGGGACACTTCTATCCGCTTTCAAGGAAGCCCTATCTGTAGACAAGGGAAGACTTACACGCACAACTAATCACATTTAAAGGGAGCATAAAAGAACCCCTAATCTGCAGTAAGAAACAGTCCTCAAAGATGTGATTTAGGTGTTGTCCTATAGCCTTAACTGTTGTTCAAAAGGTGACCTCTATCCACCGTGAAGAGTGCTTCAAGAAACCCTTATTCGTTGTAATAAGGTGTCTCAAGCACGCTGTCTCAATTCTCAGATGGACAGTGGAAGAGGTCAGTGTAATCACCGGAAAGATAAAGGATAGTGGAGTTCTGTTTAGGACTATTATCAGTCAACACAAGCTCGACTTGATCTTTGATCTAATACAGTGATAAGCGGATAAACTATAGTGAGATGTTTGATGTACAATGCAAGTTTGGATGGCTTGTGGTGAATAAGTATTTTGTCATGTGGGAACTCGGAATACTGTGATAAGAATTTCGGTACTGTTACAATGGTCACATTTTGGTGACACTTGTTTGAAAGTGCTGACAATTGTGTTAAGTTCTTATGATGCTTGGAGGCTGGTTGATACAGGATTGAAGGTTTGTCTTGTTGATAGGCTAGGCCGCAGGCCATAGACAGCAACAAGGCTATTCTCAAGATTTCCTATCACATGGACAGAGCTATTGTCATGGATTAATATCTATGTTGAGGTTAATATCTATGTTGAGGCTTAGTCAGCTAACAAGAATGCAGCATGGCAATAGTTGCAGTATGGTTGATGCAGCACACTGAGGTGCAGCATAGTTAGGATGGGTGCAACATGGGTGCAGCATGGTGTAGCATGGTGGAGCACAGTGATGATGGGCATGGATGTATAGCAGCAACCAGAATGTATTGCAGCAGCATGATGATGATGAAGAGCAGTTTGATGGGTATAGCGTGATGATGAGGTACTTCTCAGTGATGGGAGCAACATAGTGATGAGAGCAGCTCAGTGATTGGGTGCAGTATAGTGATGGGTGGAGCATGCTGATGGAGTCACCTTGGAGGATCAGTTGAAGCAGTATGCATTCACCTGAGTTCAGATCAGCGACCTCATTATGTTATCTTCATGGTGAAGATCTCTCCTCTTATCTTGTCAAGTCAAAGTGTTGACTTTTGATGTATATGTACTATCTCTTTCTCTCTCTGCTGAACTATTGAAGAATATAAGAAGAATTGATCAAGGGTTTGCCCACTTGGGGTTTGTCCCTGGTTGGCATGACATCTTGTGTCCTCTTGTGTTGGCTTGTCTTCTGCGATTTATGTTTATGTTCTATCTGCATTTTACTATCATGCTAAATGTGATTGCTAATCTAGAATTGATATTTGAGTTAATATGGAAAAATTGAAGTAAATTGTGCTAAGCATAGAGCATACCTAAAATTAGCATGGTATCAGAGCTGAGGTGAAGACAAAGCCCAAGAAGTGTGAAAGAGCAATCACCGAAGACAGTTGGAAAGGACTGAAAGGCTCAATGGGTTCCTCATCCCTCTTCAAATTCACCAAGGGAGAAGTTGAAGAAAAGAAGATTATCAAATTGGCGCAACGGAAGCATCTAGTGGCCTTCCTAAAGATCACTTCAATAGAAGTCCGGATCTAAAGGTGGAAGGAAAGGAAAATGCCTTGCTTGCAATGAGTTTGGCCATTATGCGAAGGAATGTCCAAATGGAAGGGACACATCACTTGATGATAATAACAATCATTCCAGGGGCATCTTCAATGATTGAAGGAATGACAGGTACAATGGCAAAGGAAAAGGGAATGTAGGTCATCAAGGAAATGGTCGACTCTTCAAAGAAAGCAAGGAACTCCAGGTATGAAGAATCAAATGTTGTTTCTGATAAGCTAAAGAAGTATTATATTATATTGGCCCTTTCCACTACTTCTCCTCCAGACTCTTTGGGAATTTGGCTTCTTGTTTGTAGTGCTTCAAGGCACTTCATCAGATAGGAGGCTCTCTCTAATTTGATGGAGAAAGAGACAATTGTAGAGATTATACTTGGAGTCAATGCCACCTATCTCGAAAAGGGTGTAGGGAATGTTACCCCTCAATTGAATGAGGGTAACACGATTCATTGACAAGAAGTTCTTTATGTACCTAATATCAAGAAGACCTTGGTGTCCGTTTCTGCAATGGAAGTCAAAGGTTTCAAGGTGGCATTCATCAATGGAAAGGTATGTGTGTGGATAAGGAATTCTTAAAAGATGCTTTTGAGTTCAAGGTTGGCAATTTGCATCAAGTTGCAGGAAGTCCATTGGGGACCATGTCATTTAACACATCTCTTCTATAGCACTGGAGGTCTGCTTATTATGGGGCACTACTCGATGTGAGTTAGATGGTGACAAGGATGCCTAAATTCAAGAAGAGCGTGCAGGTACATGTCCGAGATGTACTGAAGGAAATTTTATAAGGGGACCATTCCCCTCATATAGAAAGGCCACAGATTTGGAACAACCCGAGGGGTTTGAGATTCATGATCAGGAATCTCATGTATGCAAGTGGAAGAAATCCCTCTATGGCTTGAAGCAAGCACCCCGAGCTTGGTATGAGAGGATTGTCAGCTGTCTGATGAAACTGAGATTCACTAGGAGTGAAGCTGATCCAAACCATTGCTTGAAGGTCGTGGATGATAGACCTCTCATACTGGTACCTTATGAGGACGACCTCTTTCTGATAGGTGCAGACCTTCTCATTTGCAAAAGTAAGAGGGAGTTGGTTCTGGATTTGGAATGGTGAACTGGAAGCCCGCGACTACCCCGATGGAGCTTAAATTTAAGAAGTTTTGCAGTAGTGATGCCAGACCTGATTTGGAAGATGCCTCTGAGTTTCATAAACTCATACTAGCATCAATGTTCTTGGTGAACTCCCATTCGAATATATGTTTTGCAATTAGCATGTTGAGCTCATATATGGTTGAGCCTCACTCGATTGGTGCCAAGAATCATTTGAGATATCTTCAGGGCACAATCTCTCATGGATTGAGATACACTGCCGAAAATGTGAAGCTACATGATTATTCTGATGTTGATTAGGCAGGCAGTGTGGAGGATCACAAGAGCACTTCTAGGTGTTGGTTCTCTTTGGGTTCTGCTTTGATATCCTAGATGAGCAGGAAGCAGAATTTGGTTGCTTTGAGCATCGCTGAGGCTAAATACATAGCTACAAGTATGACCTTGTGTGAAGCTTTCTAGTTGTGGAAGCTCTTCAGTGAGTTGTTTGGACACGTGCTCTATACCACCGTGATCTTCTGTGACAACCAGAGGGGGATTTGATTGTTGAGGAATCTCGTGTTCTATAATTGCTCCAAGCATATAGATATCAGGTACCACTTTATCTGGGATATGGTACATCGAGGAGCAAGAAGGCTCCATCGCATTGGGACTAATGTGCAGGTCGTCGATATTCTGTCAAAGCCCCTAAGAAAGGTAAAATCCTTGACTTTCCGAGAACGACTAGGAGTCATGGAGAGACTCTCTCCTAAGGGTCCTGTATGATATGGACATTGAGCTCTAGGAGCTCTGGGGGACTTGGGGTACCTCTTGGAGCGATGAGCAACCATAGGGTGAGTGGTTCAGCCTTCCCCTAATGGTCTGCTATGTAGGCAGGATGAGTGATTCATCCTTCTCCTATCGAGACACAATCATAGGGTGAATGGTTCAATCTTCCCCTAGTGATTTGTTGTGTATATGGTGAGTGGTTCAGCCTTCCCCTGGGATACCCCTGGCGACATGTAGGCAAGATGAATGGCTCATCCTTCTCCTTTTGAGACATCCTACCCATGCGGTCTGGGACTCATGGAAAGTACCTCTCATCTAGCCAATGAGTAGGGAAATGAGGATAGGGACCATAGTAGTATCGATGGACCCATTGTGTTACCACTGTACTCCCTATGCTAGGATGATATTGATCTGGGATCAATTGGAACTGACTTCGGGTCAGTAAGAATGGTATGATACACTTTCTTTATTTGGAACTGATTTCGGATCAGTAAGAGTGGTATGAGACACTCTCTTTTATATGGCACTGACTTTGAGTCAGTAGAGGATGGTATATACATTCTCGATCACTTCTTCGTAGTTCAGCAGAGCAGAGAAGAGCAGTGCGGAGCACTGATAGTAGAGATGGTACAATCTGGCAGATGGATTAGCAAATGGAGTTATGCCTAGTTGAGAGGGAGTGTGAAAATTGGCAACTAGGGTGGTGGTGGCCCTCTTGATGATGGTCATCCCTCATCTCCTGGCTCCTCTATTGTCTCAGCCTCCTCTTTCTCAGGCTCACTATCTAAGAACGCCTCAATGAAATAGGCCTTGCCCTTGGTGCACTTGTGCCCTGGTGCCTAAGGCTTCTAGCATGTGAAGCACAAACTCCTCCTCCGAAGATATCTCTGAGTCTCATTATCTAGCTGGCCACATCCTCCATCCCTTTGTGGTGGCCTGGTGTCTCGGTTCCCTTGTGGTGTCGTGGGCCTAGAGGGAAGAAAAGCTCGGGTCTTGGACACTGAATCAATCATATCTTGGGTCCTGGAGAGCATCTGGAATTGATGTGGGTTTGTAAGCCCTCACCCAACCACGCAAAGGCTCAACAATCCCCTCCACAAATAGCATAATCAATGGGGCCTCTGAAATGTCCGTCACCACCACTGCCAATCTCTGGAACTCCGTAATGTAAACCTTTGCACTGCCAGTCTACTTCAGATGGGCTAACTCCCTAAAATGGAACTCTGGGTTTTCCTCTCAAACCTCTCCAGCAGCCTCTAGGTGAACTCTATGTAGGTGGTGATATGGATGTGTCCCAATGTGATCAACCCATGATACCACCACTCCTGGGCATCCCCCTCCAAGTGAAGAATAGCAAATCGTATAGCATCAGCTTCCCGCATGGGGTTCAAGTGGAAATATGTGTCTAGCTTTTGGATACATGCCCTGGCTGAACTCTTTGCTAACCCATCAAAGTTCAGAAGTGTAACCTTTCCTGCTAACTTCTCCACATCTTGGTTGGATGTTCCCCCTCTGTAGTGGGCTCCAACCCCTATAGTGCGCCTCTTCTTGAGGTGGATGTACTCCCCAAAATACATCAGCCGCTTAATCTAGGCATCCAACCCTTCATACTCATCAATTCCTGATGAAACTGAATGGACCAAATCTGCAATTGGGTCTGGTTCCCTCTCCAGCTCGGCCTCCTCCACAAAGTGAGGTAAAGTAGGACAACCTGCTTGCCCACACTGGGGAGTATGTGGGAGTTGATCAGTACTTTTGCATCCTCCTTCTTTGTAGCCCCCATCACCTTGAGGCTCTCCCTCAGGCCTTCCACCCAACTATAGCGCCATCACCTGCTGCATCATGTCCATCATGAGCTGCTCTTGCCTCATCATCTACTGATTACTCCTCAACATCTCCTCCAAAACTTGGTTTTGACCCATTGGCCTGGGTTGCTTGTTTTCCTCCTGATTGTCCAACCCTCCTCTACTGTTCTCCACCTCAGTGTCTAAAAATGGGTCTGGGCCTTCGTCTCTACCTCGACCCCTGCCTCTGCCTCTACCACGACCTCTCTGGAAAACTAACCCATGTTATCGTGGTGGCATCACCTACGGCTATTCTCCACCTTGGCCAAGAACATGCTCTGATACCATTATAATATTCTTAATGGAAATTTTGCAATGATAACAAAGACATGCAAAGATAGCAACACATAAATTTTCAAAAATGCATACATATAAACCAGAAAATAGTGTTGCACTAATCACGATATTATCGTATAATCGCGATAATTTCAAAGAAAAGATAAAATTGCGCGTAGTAATCGGAATTTTTTTTTTGCCCGATTTTTTCGGTAATTATCGCAAGAGGCTCGGGTAACGCGTGTTTAAAGGGAAAAACGCGATTTTTTTAATTTCATTTGGACAGCAGAGGGCGCGGTGGGGTTCGGAGACTTGGAGTGTTGGAGGCTTGGAGATTTTTCCATTTTGGAGCTAAATCAACTACCTGGAGGAGAAAATTGAAGAGTGAGCTAAGGAGGAGACAAATTATCTCCATAAAAACGGTATGGACACCAATGTTTTTTGTTTTCATTGTTTTGTAACTTTGTTTTGTTTTTCTTTCAATGTTTTTGGTTGGGTTTGGAATGGGGTTTTTGACATTTGTCCAATGTAAATTTTTTTTAGTTTTTTTGGTTGGGTTTGGAATGGGGTTTTTGACATTTGTCCAATGTAAATTTTTTTTAGTTTTTTTGGTTGGGTTTGGAATGGGGTTTTTGACATTTGTCCAATGTATTGTTTTTTTTGGTTTTTTTGTTGGGTTTGGAATGGGATTTCTTAAATTGTATGTAATTTTTTTTTAGTTTTTGTACAATGTAAATAGTAAAATACTAAATTGTAAGTTTGTAACTTGTAAATACTAAATTGTAATCCTTATTTTCCCATAGGTTCACCAAAACACCATTCAAGTTTTCAACTTCAAAGTTCAAAATCAAACATGTCAATGAAATTGGACCCTTTATGGGAATTTGGTGAACCTAATGCTTTGAATGATAGACTAAACTTGACTTGCAAGTTGTGTGGGAACCATATGTCTGGGGGGATGTACAGATTGAAGTATCACCTTGCAAAAATCCCTGGATTTGATGTAGGGCTTTGCAAAAATACAAATCCTGAACTCATCCAAAGAGTCATGAAAGCAATGGAAACTTTAGACCATAATAGAGAGGCCAAAGAAGAAATGAAAAAGAAATTAAAAAAGTCAGCTGAACAAACAAGTTCCACTGGTTCTATTGCAGCATCAACCAATCCAGTAGCTACCTCATCATTTTTTGTTCCTCGAACCACACCTGATTCACAGCCATCTATCAGTTGAATGCTAAAAAAAACTGAGAAAGAACAAGCTGACAAGTTGCTGGCAAAATTTCTCCTTTGGAGTGATATTCCTTTCAGCATTGCAAAGAATAATCCATTTTTCCAACCTGCTCTTGATGCTATTGCAACTGTTGGCCCAGGGTACAAAATCCCTTCTTATCATGACATGAGAGGCCGGATTCTTCAAAATAAAAAGCTTGACTGCACCAAAATATTGGAGGATTTTAGGGCATCATGGGCACAGATAGGATGCACTATGATGTTAGATGGTTGGACTGACCAAAAGGGGAGAACCCTTATAAACTTCTTGGTTAGTTGTCCCAAGGGGACTATGTTGATCAAATCTGTTGATGCATCTGCACAAATCAAAGATGCAAGAACTTTATGTGATTTGCTAGATGTGTTTATTTTGAAGGTGGGTGCAAAAAATGTTGTCCAAGTCATAACGGACAATGCTGCAAATTATGTTGCTGCTGGCAGGATGCTTATGGACAGGCATCCTACTTTATTTTGGACACTTTGTGCTACACACTGTATTGATTTGATGTTGGAGGCAATGTTTTAAAACTCCGACTCCGACTCCGACTCGGCCGAGCAATGACTCCGACTCCGACTCCGAAACGGTGATGACTCGGCCGGCTCGTTTTCAATGACTCGGTCGTTGTAAAAAATACATTAAATATTTAGTTTTTTAATAAAAAAACATAATTTTGAAGATTTTAAACATAATTTTAAAGATTTTCATTCATGTTTCCATATTCTTTTGACCTTTCCAATTACCACACCATTCAATGAATGAGGTTAGATTAGAAGAGTTTGGCATACTATTTGGAAGATTTTTCTCATTATTTTCAGGTTTGCTAGTTTTTAAAGGAGACTTTCAAATTCAAGTATTCATTGCTGCCTCCGAATGTTCCTCATTAAAATTGATAGATTGAAGTCACAAAACTGCAATTCTTTTTGCTGATACAGTATTACAGAGAACATTTACTTCAGATTTGCAAGATACAATGAATTAAGGATATACCTGTTGCAAGACGCGATGAATTAAGGATATACCTGTTGCAAGATATGATTAATTAAAGATATAGCTGCTACGGATCTGAGTTACCAGTTTGTTGATTTGAGGTTGATATTGTAAAGCTTTATGAAACAGGGAAAAATGGCCTTTCCAATTACCACACCATTCAATGAATGAGGTTAGATTAGAAGAATTTGGCATACTGTCTGGAAGATTTTTCTTTCTTTTTCAGGTTTGCTAGTTTTTAAATGAGACTTTCAAATTCAAGTATTTATTGCTGCCTCTGAAGGTTCCTTGTGATCAAAATTGGTAAATTGAAGTCACAAAACTGCAATTATTTTTGCTGATACAGAGAATATTTACTTCAGATTTCCAAGATGCGATGAATTAAAGATGTACCTATTGCAAGATATGATTAATTAAGGATGCACATGTTACAGATCTGAGCTACCAGTTTGTTGATTTGAGGTTGATATCGTAAATCTTTATGAAACAGACAAAAATGGCCTCCAAATCCCCAAAAAGCAAGTTAAACAGTCCGCTTTGCGTCCGGTTTCCATTCCCCAGCTACCCGGCCGTTTTATTGCAAACTCGGTCCGTTTCGGCCGAGTCATTGAGTGACTCGGCCGAGTCATTGCTGACTCGGCCATCCGAACCGGGTTGGCCACCGCTTCGCTGCCCAGGCCTATGACCCGGACCAACTCGGCCGGGTTGGAGTTGACCCGGCCGTTTCTTAAAACACTGGTTGGAGGACATAGGGAAAATTCCCTTTGTCAAAGATATTGTTGAGTCATCCAAAAGCATTACAAAATTTATATATAACCATACATCTGTGCTTAGCTTGATGAGAAGATTCACCAACAACAAAAAGTTAGTGCGCCCTACCATTACACGGTTTGCCACCAGTTTCATATCTCTTCAATCCCTCTTGAATTCTATGTGGGATGTGAAGAGAATGTTTCTTTCAGAGGAATGGCATGCTTTGCCAATGAACCACAAACCAGAGAGAGAGGCCATATGCAGACTAGTTTCATACCAAGAAGATTTCTGGGCGGGAGTGCAGGAGGTGTACGCTGTTACTGAACCTTTGGTAAAGGTTCTTTGGTTAGTTCATGGTGAGAAGCCCGCAATGGGCTATTTGTATGAGGCCATGCACAGGGCCAAAGAAGCCATTCGGGCCTACTATGATGATAAAGGAGATGAGGGGTTTCAGAGACAACTCCTCCTATGGGGAGTGATTGATGAGCGATGGAACAACACACTCCATCGTCTCATTCATGCTGCTGGGATTTTCTTGAACCCCGCATTTTCTTACGCATGTGGGTTTGTATTTGATGCTGAGATCATGGATGGATTCTTATCCTGTGTTCAGAAGATGGTGCGATCTCCAGCAGAACGTACAGAGATCTCTAAAGAAATTGAGACATATAGGATGACAAGTGGCACATTTGGCTTTGACATGGTTGTGACTGATAGAACGATTAAATGCCGGGTATTTTTTAGTTTGTAACTTTGTTTCAAATTTCATTCTCTTCAAATTCCATTTTTTTCTTATGTTTATTTAAAATTTTATTTGTAATTTTGTCGTGGATGCATGGTGGAGAATGTATGGTGCTAGGGTACCCCTTCTGCAAAAGCTTGTCATTCAAATCCTCAGCCAAACATGTAGCTCCTTAAGATGTGAACGCAACTGGAGTGTATTTGAAAAAATACACAACAAGAAGCGCAACAGGTTAACACTTAAAATTTAAAATATTGCAAATTTCCAAATAAATTTTTGAATTCATTAAACAATTTATTTTTTTATAATTATTAATTATTATTTCATGATTTTTGTACAGGTTGGAGTCCCAGCGACTTAATTACATGGTCTATGTCTACTACAATCTTCGATTGTGGGTGAGGCAACTTGAGAGGACACCTGATATGGAGGCCATCTCATTGGATGGGATTGACACCACTACTGCATGGAGGGTTGAAGCCGAGAGGCCTCTCATGGAGTCTGTTGATGATTGGTTAATGCAGGATGTAGTGGAGGAGGAGGAGGAGGAGGAGGCTGAGGAACAGGAGGAGGTGACACCACCTGCCCAGGCTACCCCTGCCACTAGTAGAGGACGTGGTCTACCTCCTATAGCTCCTACTCCTAGTTCTTCAGCTTCTAAAGCACAACAGACTCCACTACCAACTCCACCAACACTAGCATCTACATCTAGAGGGAAAGGGAAAGCTATGGCATTTTCTCGCAAGAGAGGCAGAGGAAATCAATAGTATTAGACTTTAGTTATTTTGTTCATTTCATTGTATATGACATTATGACTCATGAGATACATTATTATATTTTTTTGTTGATATTTTGACGCTGAGTTGGGACTCAGGAGTCAGGGCTTACTGTTCAGGACATGATTCACTGTTATGTGTGATTTTAACACTAGAAATGATATTAAACATCTTATATATTAGTTCTTTTATCAGATTTATGTGTCAATGTATTTATTTTATATTTTAGATGGTTTAGATATTAAAAAAATTGAAAAAAATGAATATTTTTGTACCAAACGATTTTTTCCCGATTATTACCAATTTTTTCCTAATTATTATGATTTTTTCTGATTTTTTCCTCGCGCCAATATTATCCCGATAACGATTAGTGCAACATTGCCAGAAATTTCTCCAAATCCACAAACTTGGCAAGATTTTATTAATAATAGTTGATGTGGTACAAATGAGTTGGAGAAAATGCACCTGGGCTACAATAGCAAGCTCCTCCAGAAAATTGCGTTGTTGCTCCAACACTGCATTGTTGCTTGACTTCGACCCCTTATTTGCCCACTCGAGTGCTTAGAAAATTCTAGAAAATTAGGAATGTGATCCTTGCCCAAAACCTAGAAAGAGTTTCCCTTGGTTCCAACCTTCAAAATTTGACCCTTCACAGCTTGGCCCTCCTCCAATTTCGAATTCTACTACTATGACTGATCCTATCAATCTCTGCTCTCCCAACTCCAGCAATCCTCTTCAAATGGCCCTCCAAATGATATCCCAACCCCCAACTCCAAACTCCCCTGGATGATGTTGCCCTAAAGAACCTCACTCCAATGATTGCATAGTCATGGAGGAGAGGATGCAGCCCTGTGTATGAGGAAATGAGAACTGTGTGTAGGGTAGACCTCTTGGTTGTAACTGCCCCCCACACTCCTGAAAATGATGAAAGAACACTCCTATAGCTCCTCTGGTCAATTCCCCAACAACACTGCTCCACAAAAAATAAGTGACTTCTCGCTCTGCATAGTGGTGGCTCCCAGACTGCGTGCTCTACTCCCATAAATGTGTGGGACCTGTAGGTAGTGCTTCTTCCAATCTCAGTGATGAAGGAAAGCCTTCCTTGGGTGGCACTTGAAGTCCACGGAAAAAAGGTTGAGCTTCTCTCCTTGGGAAGCTCTTGTGCTAAACAACACAATATTGGCTCAGCTGAACAGCGAAGGCAAATTCGTTTTTCAAATAGGCAAAAGACCCCTACTGCTCCCTCATTCCTTCTTTTTATGGCATTCCTTGTGGGTTCCTCCACCAATTCGATTTGCCTCAAGGAATTCGAATTCTTTCTTCCCCAAGTGCATACTTCATGTGGGCCCCATATTCCACTAGCATACAAATAAAGTATTTCTCCTATGTTTTCCACCAAAATTTGCCTTAAGCTAGTATTAATCAAAATGTTCAAAATTTATTTTCTAAACATTAGGAAAATTTAGGAAGGAACATTACAGAATTAGGACTTCTCTTTCCTTCACTAAGGGTGCTTCTTTCTCCTTAGAATTTTGGCTTCCAAAATGATCTTCATGACACCAAACTTCGGCTCCTGCAATCTGGTCTTGCTGCAACAAAATGATGCCCTAATTCCTTCACATGTGTGAGAGAATTTGACCCAAAATTTTCAGATTTGTTGACTTCTAGTCCTTGTCTTTCGCTCTTCTTTCTTGCTCTTGTCCTTGAGATCAAACTTGGATAGATGGATGATCCAAATGAGGTCGAGTACCTTGTATATAGAGGCTTCCAAGGGATACGAATTATCCTTCATGAGGCCAACTTTATCCTCTTGCAAGCCAACTTGTCTTCTTGTAGGCCAACTTGGTCTTGAAGGGAGATTTTAACACTTTTGAATTACAATAAATTCTTTGACTTGATACAAGATGACCAATAGGGGCTTGGTACATATGACAATGTCTGTTTGACTTTTTTGACCCTATGACAAATCCTAGAAGCACACAATGGATGCTTGACCTAAAAACAAATTGACTTAGAGCATGAAACCCATGCTATAAAATAATAATAATAAATTTTCTTTTCTCTTTTACATCAAATACAAAAGTCAAGAATACATAAAACATTATGAACTTAGTTACATATGTCAACATCTTTGTATTAGGATTCACCACATGTAATAAGAGTTGAAGTTGTCCTCCTATGGTAAAACCTAGACATATTATAAAATTAATCTAATGTTATAATGATTTTAGAAGAGATCCCTTGGTATAACTAGACTCACCACTATGAGTAGGTGCCTTGCATAGGAATCTATATACATGCATCGGGAGCTGCATCTATGCCTTGGGATATGTGTACCATGCGTCGAGATACATTATTTCTATTGAGATTTGAGTCACCTTATTGAGATGTTTGGCCTTGCATAGAAATATGTGACACTACGTTGAGATCCATATACATATACATTCTTGGGATGCATGACACTACATTTGTATTGATGTATATGCATTGGGATACATGTCACTATATGGATATTTGTAATAGTGCTGTGAACAGTGTGACAAGGATTCCAGTGTGCAAAGATACCATTCCTGAAATCCCTATACTCTGTAAACACAAAACAAAAATGCACAATTTCAATGGTGTAAATCTTTGATACTCTCCAAAAAGGAACGATCCTTAAGACATTAGGTAAATGGGATTCTCATGAAGGCAGGTTAATATCCTGACATGCAGTATTTGAGGGCATCATTATTCTTTTCCAAGGGAAATATTGCGTAGACAGTCATACAATAAATGTTACAATAGTAAATAGTTAATATTAGTATTTACTATTGTGTTGACTTTTGCAAATATTCCAATTGACACGTGCAAGGTATTGGATTGCAGATGGCAGGCCTTGAAAAGAGGATCACAGAATCTCTTGCAGAAACTCTGTAAAAGATTCCGGTGGAAATTTATATGTTTGGGCTTTCTAGCATTAGGGTCAGCAGCTGTGAGCTGGCATCTGGAAGCACTTCAGACTTACTGGATTTGGCACAGGTAATATTTGTCAATGTTTTTTTTGTTTACTCACACTAGATGACCTGAATTTTGGTTTGAAAATACCATGCCAATCTTTCACAATCATCCGTAAGAACTATTTAAAGAAAACAAGGCTGGCGCATCTTTTTGTGTCCTTAGGACCATAATTAAGTATTTTCCGTTTGATTTGGTTAGGGATTTTGTTTTGCTGCCCCACCCCAGTTTCTGGTTTTTAGTTTCTAGAGGTCAGACTCAACTCCGTATTTGCCTCTATAATGCTATCACCCGTGCTTTCTTAGATATTTAATTGTTAAAATTTAAGTGTTCTATCTACATGCTGTTCGTTTAATATAAAATATAGAGAGAGGTCATATGAAGTTTGGTTCCCTTGGGCTTAGATTTTGACTCTATTACAAAATCCTTTCCTACTTGTGGCAGCTTATGGCATATAAGTATATACACATCATCATTCTTTTTTCTGTGCGCAACCGTTTTGAAAGGACAAGCATGCACTTCAAACTCTGCTGCAAGTTATGAACCAGTGCCACAGAATAATGTCAAAATTTTAAGCGACTCTCCAAGACAAACAGAGTCGGTTGAAGGGAGTGAACATGAGCATCTTACAGCCATATGAAATATGTAAAGAAGAATTACGCCTCAATTTTTCTTGGACTTCTGTGTTACAATCTGTATTACAGACATACAACGAAGCTAATGTGTCTTTTCTGTACAACTAAAAACTATATATTAAGAGCAAACAGCTTAGATATATGATCCCTAATTGAGAACTCATGAAGTCAGTCTTCTCTTCGGTACACCCCTTCGTTGTATTGCTAGGCCGATTTTTTCACCTGTTCTGAAGGCGGAGCACAAATAAAATACATGTATGAAATTCAGTAAATCCTCTCTAACCAGGTGTCAAAGTGTACATGTGCGAGGGATAGTTACAACTCTCAGACACGTACCGTCTGGTAAGTAAATATTTAACATCTCTTTAGGCTATTGGTATCTTAGGTAATGTTACAGGTATTACCTATTATTAGTATTTTGGAAGGTTTTTATCTCTGGGAAAACTCAAATTTATCTTGTAACTACAATTTTGATTGTGAGATACGCAGTTCTACAGCAACGGCAGTTTTGTTTCCCATGAAAGCGTTGTTCCTGTACGTTGTGTATATGATACAATCAATGTCAGGGTGAAAGATATTTGTACTATGAAACATCAAGTTCTTTGCAGTGTTTCAGTGCAGCCACAAACGTTATGTATTTCATACAATCAATGTCAGGGTGAAAGATATTTGTATTGTGAAGCATCAAGTTCTTTGTAGTGTTTCAGTGCAGTGACAAACTATGTATTTTCCCTGTGAATTTTGTAATGGTGTTTCTTTAATATCAAAGTATGAGAATTGACTATTTAATGACCAGCTTCATAACAATCGTCATCATTTGTAGGCGGCCATTGTGTGCGTTTTGTAATTCTAGAAAACTGTGGGTAAATTAATGGTTGAGCCTTTCAAAGATATTTTTAGAACTTATGATATGCATTTTACAATTTAGTATGAAGGTACGAAGGGATGGGTAAGTATATCACTTTTTCAAAGTTTCTTTAAGGTATTTGTTAGGTTAAAATGTAGAAAATGTATAGAAAATTATTTAAGATATTTGTCAGGTTATAGTTTAGAAAATGTATAAATAAATTTATTAAGTTAGGGTTTTTAAAGTACAGAAAAATAATGAGTTTTAATAATATTGTAGACGGTATAGTATTAGTTTAAAGAAAGAATATATAATTATAAATAAATAATATTATTTATTAATAATGGAGATAATTTAAGTATATTAATTGACATGAATTTACCAGACTATTTTTTATTATTTTTAGGCAAGTTATTGTGCGTAGTTTTATGTCTAAGTCTGTGGATACCAAGAAATGTTATCCATTACCAAGTATTTGAATTCTTTCCATACTTGTTTTCAACCATAACTTCAGGTTTTTTTTTTCCACTTTAAAGCACCCGTAGAAAAAAAGAAAACTATGATATGCTACCAACTAGGTATTGACTTCATGCATATTTAGTTGGTATTGACTTCATGCATCTTTATATATGTTTTTGGCTCAATTCCTAAAAGAAAGTAAGGAAATTTGTCACTCTAAACATATTTCCAATTAAATTCTCTATTACAAGATATGAGAAGTGGTCAACCAAATTGCGAATATGTTGATTTAGATTTAAAGTTATCTTGATTTAAGTTGATAGGAGAAGAGTGTCTTTGGAATATGTTGATTTAGATTTGAAATTATTTTTGTGATCGTGGACTTTATAATAATCAATTAGGTTTTTTAGTAGAGTTAAATCTTTAACTTCCAAATATGTGAACTATCTATATATTCAATGGAAGGGCTTCTTGTTGTGTTATTCTAATAAGGTTGAACGTAGTGAATTTAGTTTGACTTTCATTCTTGTAAGAGTAAAACTAATTATTAATCTCAAAGTTTCAAAAGAAATCATTGTAGTTGGGTTGGTCGGTTTATATTCAAATTTATTTGATAGGAACTATAATTCATTGTTATTAGTATTTTGGAAGGTTTTATCTCTTGAAAAATATAAAGTTAAAAAATATTTAAAGGCCAAAAAATGGATATTAACTATACCAAGAAAAACATAACATAACATATAAGAGTGACTACAACAAAAAGTAGTCGTTAAAACAAACACAAAGTCAAACTAATTTTAACATATTTTTCTAATTTAATTACTAGTTATGTTACTATATAAAAAAACATGAAAATTTATTATTGAAATGTCATCACTCATTTCAAAAATTTCAATATTAAATTTGGAACCCTGAACCCTTGAATGGCCTAAGATTGGTAAATAGTTCAATTAAAATAAATGTTGGAAATTCAAGAATAGAATGATGGGACAGTTCTATTTGGATTCTATGAATACATAGGATTTTTTTACCCATTCTTATTTTTGAAAGTTCTCTTTATTGCCATTTAAATAATATTAATAATATTATAAAATAATTATATTATTGGAAAATTGTTTATAAAAGATATTGATATAATTGCTTTAAAAATATTTTAAATATTATAAAAAATATTATATCAAAAAATATTGTAAATATTACAAAAATTATCCTATCAAAAATAAAATAAAATTTAGAAGAGTTTTCAGAAAGGTAATTTTATTTAGGTAATTTTATTTGTCCGGTTGGAGTAATTCAAATTGGCAATGGCCATGAAAATGAAAACTCACTAAACCAAAAGTCTTAGGTTCAAATCTTGTTCTATCCTGCAATCAAGGTAAGAAGTTAGACATGATGAAGATGTAGTCCTACCAAACTTCCAAGAAAAAAAATTAATTTTATTCTTAAAAGAATAAATTTAAGAAATAATAATAATTTGGAAAAACATTGAGTAGTGATTTTTTCTGACATTCTTTTTCACCTTCCAAACCTATAAAATTTTATATCAATTTCATTTTTATAATATTTCTTTTATCTTTAAAAAATATTTAAATTTTGTTTAACTTTTTCTTAAATAAATACATTAATTATATCATCTACTTAATTTTTATTTAAAATAGATTATATAATATATATATTTAAATAAAAAATATCTTAATATTCAATTTATACATTTAAATTCTAATAATTTTTATATTGTAAATTACTGCTTTACTTCTAAATTATGTTTAACTTTTATATTATTTTCTCTTTTAAATTAAATTTCATAAAATAAATTTTATATAAATTTAGAGACTTTTAAAATCTATTAAATTTTGCATCTTTATAAATTAAATATGTTTCTTTTATATATAACTACATTTTTCACTTTTAAATTTAAAATAATAATAATATTCAAATATTGAATGACTTAAAGCAGTTGATCTAAAATGATATTTAATGACATGATGACTTAAGCAGTTGAATCCTAAATGATATCTAACATATATTTTTATTAATATATTCTTAATATATACAATTTATTAGAAAATAAGATATTTAAACATATTTGTTAACATTTTATCTG
This sequence comes from Pinus taeda, assembly GCA_000404065.3. Taxonomy (NCBI): domain Eukaryota; kingdom Viridiplantae; phylum Streptophyta; class Pinopsida; order Pinales; family Pinaceae; genus Pinus; species Pinus taeda. The sequence continues at coordinate 88,945 of APFE031011114.1, forward strand.
TCAACATTAAAAAAAAAATTACTATTATTATCTATTGGTTAACTAAAAAATAATAAAACTTCCAAAATATTAAAATATATTTTCTATAGGTCCTCATGGGAAGCTAATGTTCCCAATGGTGGTGATATTAACGGCCCCTGCAATGATAGGAAGCATGATTAACATGCTAAGGATGGGAGTGGAGCGTGGGTTGGTGACCTTGGAAAAGAGCGTCACACACAAACCATGTTCCCGGGTTCGGGGTCACCTACCTTGAAACCATCATTTTAAATGCTCATATTTGGTATCATTTGTGATGGATTACGACATTCTTTTTGGTAATCGAGATTATCACTCAGCAGTTGATATAGTTTGGTTTTTGCAGGGTGGATTGGCCATGTTCTAGGGAGACCCTGACATATGGTTTTGTGAGCTCATTTATGATCGCATGATTTACAGGAGGTATGTGGTTTTTAAAGAGTGTGTCAAGCCTTACACATGTCCTTTCTTAGACCTTGTACACTCTGGTAATTACCTTCAATGTGGTGTCTTATAACATTGATGCCCCTTTATAAATGCATGGGAGTTTTCATAGGGTGGCGACATTTTTACTATAGTTGGGGTGGCGAAGAGGGTTTCTCCACGTTGTGTCGCTCTTGGTTTCTGCCTCTTGTATCCTCAGGATTTGTGGGAGGTTTGTTTCGTTACTGCTATCACTTTCTTGCTAGTTTTTATTTAGTTGTCAAGAAGTCAACCTTTTGGTCTTGTCCTTGTTGTTTCGGGAGTATAGGTAAGGGTTAATGTTTTTCGTCTTGTTTCTTCATAATACAAGGACTAGTCCATCCTTTGAATTGGTGGCGGTTCTTATACCCACCTCGTCACTTCAAGGTTCTGATACTGCGAGCATTTCCTTTAATTACTCAGTTCTGGTTTGCCAAGTCCAGCATCCCGGTACTTTTTCCATTTGGTTTTAACGGTGATAATTGTTCTTCTAGTTTCATAGCTTGGCCCAGATCTCGGGTCCTCCATTTCATTTGTCTCTCTCAAATCGGGGTTTACTTTGTGTTAGGATTCATGGGTGTGTTGAAATGCTAGGGACTTCTCTTACTTTTGACTCCTCCAAAATCCTCACTTTCCCTTTTGTATGCCTTTGTTGATGATTTCTTCATAGTTGAGCCATGTTGTCCCCTGAATTATACAGTCGCCATGACAATGCTCAAGATAGGGGTTATCACTCTGATCCTTGCTCACTCCGTTCTAGTTGTCTCCCAACAACAAGCTATGGGGGTTAGTCCCTATGGAATGAGATGAAGGAAAGGTAATTTGAGAAATCAACTTCTCTGGGAGACATGGATGAGTGGCCTAGCCACTTTATTGGAATTATACAAGATTATGATTAAATTAGATTTTCCATTATGAGACCAGTGCCTTAATAGAGTCACAAATTCTTGTTTCTTATGAATTGAAACCAAATGACTAGATGGACACTTCTTGCTTGAATGATTAACTAGCATATCTAATGTGAAAATTTCAACACTATACCAAGATAATCAAGATGTCGAATGCCAACAATGGTCAATCAAAACAGTTTATATCAGCACTACTTCAGAAAATTCATATTTACCAATGTTATGAGAGCAGTAAGAAAATGCTAAACCAACACTACTTGTGCTTGCCCAAGATCACAAAAATATGTCAACTTAGAAAATATGTATGTTAGCCTTCTCAAGTTGTATCTTTCAAAAAAATTGCAGATATGAAGTATAAATTGTAGCAGTAAGTTAACCCAAAGATCAGTGAATAGTGATGTCAACACCAATGCCCAAAAATGCCTAAAAATAGCAAAACAATTGTCAAACTTGAGATCTGATATACGTATTTCAACAGTGAAACAATGACAGATCAACAAGATAAAATTGCCAAAAATAGATAACCAATATTTGCAAAATACACTAAAACTTGAATATTTCCAATTTGAGGTTTTAGGAGAGTTTGATTCGGCAATTTTTAGAACTGATAAGTTTATAACAGTAGTATATTAATGATAGATCAACAAATTGAAAATACTACAGATAATCCCCACAATGTCTAAAAAAGGTAAGTTTGCCGAAAAATTGAAAATTCATATTTTTTAGAGTTTAATTAAGATGTGATTCAAAAATGTTCAGATCTGATTCTTACTGTTATGCAAAAATTTCTAGCAAACTAAAATGTTAGATCTAGGTCAAATTAGAGATGCCCAAATAGAAAAAATTTGTGAAAACAAAGATTTTGCAATTCTAAACAATTTTGACCATATAGAATTTGATTTTACGGCCTAATTATTTGTGTTTTGCTTGCTGTAATAAAATCGCAGAAAAATAAAAGTTTATAGATCAAACCTTAGGCCCAAGGCCTTGAAAATCCCACCATTGAAAATCGTTGAAACTTTGGGATTACCTTTCCGCTTGCTAGATATGAATTTTTAAGACCTTAATCATGCAAAACCACCAAGTATTTAGCCTTAAATCTTCATATTAGGATTTCAAGTCAATTTTGGGGCAAATAGGCCAAAATTTGGAGAAATAGGACAAGGGAAGTGAATTTGCGGGGATAAATGGGCTAGGATGATAGGTCGGGCCACAAGGAGGTTGGAAATGGCCAATCAGGGCCAACGCTTTGCCCAGAAAGGCTAGCGTTTAGGAAAATAGGGTTATGGGGCTAAGGCTAAGGCCTAAGAGGGTCGAAACGATGATGCAGAGGAAGGAAGGGATGACACAGAGGCCAAGAGAGGGAGAAGTTGGCCCAAAGGAGGTAGATATGGCCCCGAGAAAGCCAAAAACTGAAAACCCTTACTCTAAAAATTTTTATGCTTCAGCACTTTGATTTTCTGAAAATTCTGTCGTGGGAAACTTGCAAAAAAATCCAAGAGACTAGATCTTACCCTCAAGGGCTTAAATCTAGTTCTTCTTCCACTTAACTCCTTGATCTAACCTGTAAAAATAAAAATAGAAACACCCAAGCCCCAAATATATACAAAATAGATCTAAAACCCCAACCCAAGTTAAGAAAAATAAATTACAATTTAGATTTACAATTTGATTTATAAAATATACATCGGTTTTGAAATAGATTTTGAGAAAATTATTTTTCAATATTTTTTACTTGAAAGAATGACTAAAATGCTTCGGAAAAATTATTGATTCACTATAGCATAAGCAAACATTAATTCCACCACATAAAAACTAGAGATCCCAACAATAGTGATTTTTGCCCAAGTTTGTGAAGTTGGAGGCCGATGACTTAAGTACCTACAAACACTATGTATTTATCTCAAAAAACAATTTGTTAGATCACATGGGGAATCAAACCACTTAATATTAACTTAAAACTATCAATAGCATGATTTTATCTCTATCTAATGAAAAAACATATCTTATCAATATTCGGCATAACATAGAGATGCTTGTAGTCAGCACATACCACAAATCAATAAACAAGAACATCTTAAATTATACCCCAATGTTTTTTATTATGATAGAAAAAATATTTCCTAGTGGGACAATAGTTTACACAATGCTTCAACAACAATTCTGGTCAGAGATCAAGATGACTAGAGACTCAAATAACTTTCTAATTTATAGATAAATCCTCCAAATGGAAAAATAATGGTTGGTTTCTTTGATTCTTGTCAAAATAATCTTGGTTGTTAATAAAAATCTCAAAATCTTTTAATCTTGGCATTTGATTTCTTATTTTTTGGAAATTTTCGAATTACTTATTTAATTCCATTTTAATTAGCTCAAAATTAATTATTTAGAACTAATTTCCTCAAAATTTTGACTTTGACTTAACCACCAAGGTCCAAGGGTCCAATTTTTCTTGAAAAAACAATATTCCTTGGTGGAAGATCTTTAAAAATTGATTCTTTCAAGACCCACGAATTTTTCTATTTGGAAAATTTATTTTCTTAGACAATTTAATTTTAACTCTAATTAATTAATTTTCTAGCTTAGGACTTAATTTTATTTTGCCAAAAAATTAATTAATTTACACATGAGGGGATTAATTATTTTTCCAACCCTCTAATATATATGATTTTTCTTTTACAAGGCTCAAAGAATGAATACACATTCATCTTAGACCCTCAAGACACAACTCATCTGCGACTCAATATGATCTAGTAAACCAAGTGATTTGCAATAAAATAATTTACCAATTAGCTTAAATTACTCTCAAACTGTAAAAATTTCTCATTTCCCACCCCGGTTTTCAGTTTCACCTTATTTCTCCAAAATAGTTAAATGCCATTTCCCATATCCATACATTCAATAACTGAAAAAATAAATTTTGCTGAAAACACAAATTCTGGAAATTTTACAGAATGTTGGAAAATGCAGAAATTAAAAAAAACAGCACATATAAACAACCATTCAACACATTTAAACACAGTAATTTTTGGTCAAGGTGACCCTGGAAAAACCCCCTACAACTCTTGGAGAAAACCAATTCGAGAGCTCTTTCTTATTTCTGGAAAATGCTTTTACAGTGAGAAATATTCAGCAAAAAAATTAGCAAGCAAACTTTTACAACTTATCTCGTTCTCCATGCCTCACAGCCCACTGGAAAAACTTGCAAACAACAAAACAGAACAGCAATAAATGTTGTACGGCCTCCTCGATTTTTGTCCCCAATTTCAGCCTTAAATGTTGTTGTACGTCTTGCCTAGAAAAGCATGCAAGATGCCATAAATATGTTGTACGGATTTCCTCTATTTCTGTACAGAAAAAACCAACAGTACAGTTGTACGGATTTGCCTCGATTTGCGTGCCAAGGTACAGCGACTTGTATGGATTTTTGTTCCTCGATTTATGTGCACTTGCTGTACGGATTTCTAGAAAATTGTGCCCAAATTCTACCTTTTACTGTGTGCTAACTTAGCTATACGGATTTGTTAAAATGTTGCCTTAGAATGTGTGCCAAGCTGCTGTCTCCTTCTCCTCCCTGTCCAGAAATCTCCCTTGCTCTCTTGCTCTCCTTCTCTTAATCTGCTCATGAAAGAATGAATGACATTTTCCTCATTTCCCTCCTTTAATCTAACCCTAAGTGACTTTTGGAGAACCCCTAAATCCAATGGCTGAAATAGATTGAGATCTAGGGCTAAGATTAAATGCTCATTTAAATCTCACTTTCTATTTTTTAATTCACCCCACTTTAATAAAGACCCACTTAGTCATTTATTTCCCAAGTCACTTTTCCTTTCTAATTTTTCATTGACTTTATAAAAGTCACTTTAAAATTAGACTTAGTAACTTTATCACTTAAAGTCACTTTTAAATTAGATTTTAACTTTATAAAAATTATAAAGTCACTTTAGGATAAAAATTAAAATCTTTTGGACACTTTTCCCTAGGCCAAAGATCAAAGCCTAAGGGAACCACCTGTCCTCCGGTACCAAATTTCAACATCTTAACTAAAAATAAAATCTTACTCATGAAACCCATGTGTCAAGCATTACAATAATTTTATTTTTATTCTTTACATATTTTACATAAAATCATAATTACATGTAATTATGAAGATCGAACCTAGTTACACTTTTCAACACTCCCTCTTAACTAGGGAGGTATTCATAATGGTACTTAGTCATTCTCAATCTGAAGAATTTCTCATAAGAAGAATCAGATTGGTAACCCATCTATATAGCATCATATCAACCAGCATTGTCACATAGCAATGCCTTGACTAATAACTCTATCTCTCCACAAGATCCGAGCTCAATGCTGGCAAGACCAATGATTTAGAGACACCCTTATCATTGTCTCTCACGTAACATACCCCACCCCGGTTCTCAGGGTGTGTTCCACTAGGAATATTCTTATCTTGGATTCTCAGTCGTCAAAGAATATTAGTCCTCTATGACTACTCTTATCTTGGATGCCCTAACTCATCCTCAAAGAGCATTAGATGTTAGATGTTTACCCAATCCTCCATTTTTTCTTCCCAAGTGAAGACAAGAATGATGTGTCTATCTCTCCCTCTTAATTATGGAGGACATATCTATTCCAATAAGGAATGTATTGATACCTATGGAAAGAATGTACGAAAACTCCCACTTGGCTTTAGGAATTTTAAGTCCAAGTTTCTACCAAGTAAGAAACTTGTTTCCAAGCTCCCTCTTAATTAAGGACCTACAGCAGCTCCTTAGGTCAAGATGAACAGAAAACTAGCTGCTTGAAGAGCTCCTTCCTTCGATGTCATAAATTTATTTTTCGTTATGGAGTCTTCATCTTTTGGGATTTCATAGGGCACAAACCATCCATCACTTTCATCCACAAGTCAGTGATCTCATCATTCTTTTCATCAAAAAGCAGTCCATTAGTCTACATCTGGCCTTGCTTCATGTCATGTTGCCTTCTTCATGTTATCTTTTTCGGAAGGATCTTACATCCTTCTACATGGTTCTCTTGGAAGACATTCATAGTTCTTCCCTTAGCAGCCCTGCATACACCCATCGAGATATTTACTCAAAAATAAAGGAATGAACATTAAAAACATTACATATCAACACATCTCTCAAAGATATATATTTTCAAGGGTCTCTTTCTTTTTCAGACTTCATCAAAGTCTTCATATCATCCATGGAGATATCCTAGTCAATTCTTCTTGGTCTTTCAGATGTTGATTGTGTTTACCACGGTTTCATATTCCACGATCTCTTCCTTCCTTCACACAGTTCATTCCTAGGAGCTTCTAGTCATAGTTACTGAATTGTATTCAACCACCTCATACTTCATATGAGGACATATTATGTTGATTTCATCTAGTGAATATGTGACCCATGCATTCCTACATCCCTTTGAGGGAGGAGATCCGTTCTTTTGATCATGCTCTTAAGATAGAGCATTGGTTTATGATATATGCAACCATATGACATGACTACCACAATATCAAATGTAAGCATACATACCTCATTTTTCCTTTTGGTCATCCAAACTTCTGCAGCAGCTTCCTTTGAATGAAAGAGCTTCAATCACTTGATCTACTTCACTTTTATGCCATCATACCATCGTCCCATGAATTCCACAAGTTTGGAATTCTTGATGAAACACTTGCTTCCCTTCATGATCGGTAAACCTTTCAATGAAGATTCCATTAGAGGATATTGAGGATCTAGCATATCCCTATCCAACAGGTGTCTTCTTTTGACTAATGTATGATGAGCCTTGTCCTAGATGACTTCTTCCTTATTGCCATAAGTGTCACTTGAGCTTTCAATGAGGTTTCCAAGATATTTATCCTTCATAGTTGATTGCCATAGATTTTTTCCCAGACATCCTTCATGTTACCTATGGTGATGTCACGAGCTCTTACTTCTAATGCTTCTACCATGATGTCATTTTCTAATATGATGCATCATATCTTATTTACAATCCTTCCTATCTAGATAGCTATTATTTACACAATTGAAGAGTACTTAGTGGAGGAGATCATCTTAGTCATAGTAGAGATCTTTTACTTCCTCCTCCTTAAGCTTTTTCTTCTCAAATTCTTCTACTTCTTCAGTAATATGGGCTTCTTCCTTATTTCTCTTGTTATTGTATTTCTTAAGTTTAGGGCAATCTCTTCTATAGTGCCCATATTCTTGCCATCCATAGCACAGCACTAAACCTTTTTTGTGTTCTTCCTTTTCTTTTGAAGACCAAATTTACCAAACTTTCCTTTTCTCTTTGTCATAGCAGCATATGCTTGATTTTTCTCATTTGATCCTATGTCAATTTTTGCCTTCGGCCTGGATTCTTCAATCTTGCATAATGACCATAGATCCTAGAAAGGAGTGGCTTCTTTCTTCTCATAAATACTTAAAGTGAAGTTCCCCCATTCCTCTGGTAGTGCATTTAGTACTATAGTGTCATTTCTCTGCCAAACATTATTTCACCCAGATCTTGAAGTTGATCTCTTATTTCAAAAATCCTCATGAAATATGAGGTTATTCCTTCTTCCTTTGAAATCTTTAATTTGTAGAGTTTTTTCTTGAGAGAGGTAACTTCTTTTGCAGTACTCACTAAAAACAACTCTACCAATTTGTTATATATATCTTTTGGAGTGCTTAATTTTGATACATATGGGATGAGGGAGTCCTTGATGGATTCTGTGAGAATCCTCTAGGCTCTCACTTCCCCTTTCATGTATTTAGCAAGTGCTTGAGCACCTTCTTTAGGAGGTTGGGTTATTGACCCATTGATGTGATCCATGACTTCATTCTTAATAAGGTTTAGATCTATTCTTTTCTTCCATGCAAGAAAATTTGAAGCCCCAACTAATTTGTTGCTCTCCTTGCAAAAAGACATTTTGATAGATTCAGATGAAGTCATAAATATACTTAATTGAGTATATGTTGCTTTCTCCACTTGCTTCCCCCTTTAACTTGATAGTGATATAGATAGTAGAAGACTACTTCTCAATATATTCTTCCTACAAGAATAATCCTTGATCTCTTTGGGAGAGAGATCACTTTGATGAAGTTCATCAAAGGTTAAAGCTTTTCTTTAATGAGAGAGAGCTTGTTTCACAAACCCTTTTGAAGATGATGACAATGTTCTTTGATCTATCCTTCTTTAGTCTTTGAAAAAAATTCTACTCCTTAGATGATGGTTGAGAGATGATCTTGGAAATGCTTCTAGGGTTTTTGGTCCTTCTTTCTGCTTCCTCCTTGATGATGATTCCAAGATTTTTGTTGTAGGAGATTTCTTCGATCTAGGGTTTTGGTATGATGTAGATCTTGAACTTTCTCTTTGGTATTCTTTGACTCACTTTGATCCCTTTCTTGAAACTCAACCCTTGTGTGTCACTTTGATTAGATGCCCTCTGTTTGACTTTGTCACCTTAGCTCTGACACCATGTTGAGAAATTTAGGGCATCAATAGATAGGTGATTTCTCTACTATGATAATTGCTTGTGAGTGTCTTTTTGCTACTTGATTATGATCTTCTCTTTCTTATGTTATTATTGTGTTCTTTTAATCAAGACAATTACCAATTCATGAACAATAAAGAGACAAGAGACACAATATATAGGTTGTCATCCAAAGCCAAAACCTCTCACTCTTTGAGAGGAAAACCCAAACAAACTCTTCTTATAGAACCTTCAATTGACAAATACCAAGACCATGACAAAGACCCTTGACACTAGAGCCCTTCCAAGACCAAGTCACAGCCTCCTCTTCACCCTTAGATCAACGTTTCTCTTCCTCTTCCTCTTCTTGACTTCCTTCAAAATTTCAATCCCTTCTTGTAGGTCTGCAACCCTTTTGCTTCACAACAGAAACCCTAGATCAGCGTTTTGATCCTTGAATAGTCTCCTTTTGGAGGGAGACTCCTTTCTCCTCTACTCGGCTTCCTTCAGCGAAGCCTTCCCCCAATCTAGATCACTTTTATATGACTGCAATCTTCAACCTCCCATTGCCAACTTTGGATCTGCAATCTTCACACATGTGAGGGTAGACTAGCCCAAAAACAGTCTCCAACAATGACACTATCCTCACTATCCTTTCTTCTTCATTCATTGATGTTAAGGCTCCTTCTAGGGTGATTTTCGCACTTGGTTATCTCATATTTTCTTGACCAAATTGTTGTTCTCCAAATGAGGCCAAGCACTGCTATATACAGTGGTTTGTCCATGACTATTAAGCCGACATGATCACTCGAGTAGGCTAACTTCATCTTTCTAGAATAATTCTTTTCATTGTAAGTCGACTTGAGAGAGGACTCGTGACAAGGTCTTGGAGGGTGAATAACAAAAACAAATTTAACTTTTACAATGTGTAACATGCCTTCAATACATGACAATGACTCTTTAGACTTTTATGACTAGATGAAAAAATCCCTAAGGGCTTTACAATGGGACCCTTAACTAAAAATAAAATCTCTTGCTCATGAAACCCGTGAGTCAAGCATTACAATAATTGTATTTTTCTTCTTTATATCTTTATGTAAAATAAAAATTACATGTTATTATGAAGACCGAACCTAGTTACACTTTTCAACAATGGTTTCCATGAGGAACAATGTTAGGGGTAAAGTTAGGTTTTCATGAGGCTAGGGTTTCATCATCTACAATAATGACATCATTTTATTGACATCAATGGCAACAGTATATGGTGTAGGGAAACAGGACCAACCAAAATCAAGATTTCCCATGTAGTGGCACTCCTAAAGCTAGTAGCCAATAAAAGAGATCCCACAGGACTACAATACAAGGTTAACCACCAAGTTGGACAGAGGAGACAAGAGTACAAACCTAGCCCATTCTTTCCACCAACCCCCCCCCCCACTAATCCATGCCCATAAGTGTCCATCATAAGTAAGCCAAAGTACCCAACTACAAAATGAAAGGCATATCTTCGAGGTTGGAACGCCCACCTTCAAACATATGATCATAATAAAGGGGCAAGGGAGCACAATCGTTGCCTCAGGTGGCGAAGATGGTGGCATATCGAGTTATCTAGTAGTTGCAAGGGGTTGTTGGCTACCGTCTGAGAACCATCTAGGAGAAAAAAAAATTCCCCTATGGATATCACTCACAGGTGTTGGGTAACAAGGTATTTATGTTTTTATGGTTTACATCACTTTAGAGTGTTTTTTGGTCTATCCCACATTCATACGATGGATTTACTCAACTAGCTTGTAACTCTTTATAAGAAAGCTTTTGCCTTCTCATCATGAATACAATATTAGTTTTCTTTATGTGTGTGTGTTATCATTATAAACCAAGAAGATCCAAGTGCACAAATCTCTCCAACACAACCACCAAGGCAAGATAACCTCATTTTCTATTCTTCTTCATAAATCTACCATAAACAAAAAAAAAAACAAAAAAACAAAAAAACAAAAATTATCAAAAGCCTAATCTCCAATCTCCAAGGATAAACCCTAACCCTAGAGCTCCAAGATGCTCTAAGAAACTCCAAGAAGACCAACAAACCTTAACACCTCAAGAGAGAGAGAAAATGAGTACAAGTGAAAACTTGAGAGAGAGAAAGAGAGGAAGTGCACTATCTTTTCTCTTAATCACATCTCATCACAAGAGTAAATACAAATAAATGAATATAATGTGGAAAGACTCTTTCCTTCCTCAATTTATATGAGGTAAAGATGGCCAACAATAATATGTGGGCCTAATCCCTTACAAGCAACCTACATGAGCCCTTGTAGGCCACATAAGTTAGGCATCACAAGTGTCATGCTCCAATGGTGATGTTGTGCAAAACAACAACTTTCAGGTGATGTAGCTACATAAGGCAAGTCCATGCCACTCCATTATGAGCCTACACAAACTCCATCTTGTTAGAAAATCAGAAAAGCAGAAAGATTTTCTTATATAGATAATTACTAGTGATTATTTTATCATTATGTTCTTATTTTATCTTTTAGCTCATCAAGCAATTACCAAGACAAGAACACAAGGACACCAGATGTAGGTGGGCATCCATGGAAAAACCCCAATCAAGGGCAAAACGCAGTCAACAGTTCTTCCTTCAATAGTTTCTCAAGATAATCCAAGAATATAGACCCGTATAAAGATTCCCTCCACAGCAAGTCGGCTATCAATCCTTCTTGCAAATGACAACCCCTCACAAGCAACTTTGACATGGCAGCGTCAGCAACAGCTTTGGTCCAGCAGATGTAGTAGCAGCAACTTCAACCAAACTTGGAAGACTTCGATCTCCTTTGATACACCTCAAAATTGAATGAAATTTGCCCCAAAATTTCGATCTTGAAGCCTTCTATCTTCCTCCAGAAACTCGTACTTCTTTCCAACTCCTTTTCTAGCCCTTAAACAATTTTGCACTTTTCCAACTTCCAACTTCAGAGATCGAACTATGTGAGAGAGAATGAGATGCTCCAAATGAATTCGAACTCCTTGTATTTATAGCCTTCTAGGGAGGTCGAATTACTTGACTTGAGGCCGACTTGGTGTGGAGGAGACTAAATTCATTTTTGACTCAAAATAATTACTTTTACATGATTTGAAAGCCCAAGAAGGGTCTCTTTAAATGTACAATGACTCTAATGACTCAGAGTAAATCCGAGAAGTCCTCAATGGGGACTTTGACCTAAAACATGATGACCCAAGCATGAAACATGTGTTTTAACAAGTCATAGAAATAATAATACAAATATTTTCTTCATTCTTTTGATAAGTACATCTCAAATACATTTATGAAGACCAAACCTAGTTACATATTATAACACTCCCTCTTAACTAGGGAGGTATTCATCAGTACAGGTACAAGGAAGATCTCAGAACACATGAACCATGAATAATTTTAGGTATCGCCATGCCATGGACTAGATTCCTGACCAAAGTAATCTATCCAAGGTCCTACAACAGTTTAGGCACCCCAATTCCATGGACTAGATTCCTGACCAAGGCAATCTATCCAAGGTCCTACAACAGTTTAGGCACCCCAATTCCATGGACTAGATTCTTGACCAAGGCAATCTATCCAAGTGGGACTAAGATGGACTAATGCTTTCAGCCTCTCTAGGTACCATCAGGCTTACTTACTAACCATCAACCCAAGGATCTAGGTACATATCCAAGGTCAGAGATGACCAACGCCACCCTCCCTACTTCGGGAACTAGACATCAACACGAAGTGCCGGCTAGATGTCCTCCCAGGCAATGTCTCACACAAAGCCTAAACTTCTAATTAGTAACAAATACTCCTCGATTAAACAAATCGACAATAAATCTCTCCAATCAAACTGATCAACTCTAAACATGTAAAAACATGTTATCAAACTTCCGAGAGATTTACTTATACAAGCACAACCCAAATCAGTAACAAACTTTCAAATGTTCATAAATAAATACAAACCTTTGGGGTCTTCCAGACACTTGATGTTACTTCTCAATTTTTCATAGTAGGACTTAGAGCTTTCGTAATGAATCTTGATAGAAGATTCCTCAACCATACAACTTCCTTTCCTATTTCTCATGCAACAACATATTCCATAAATCGATCTGACTTTTCTTATCTCAATAGCCCTTCAAAATACATTCTCCAATTTCTTCTCTCATGACCTCTCCCTCAACTAGGGAGATTCCTTTTACCCATGTTCCCTCTTAACTTAGAGAGATTTCTTTCATTCAAGCTCCCGCTTAACCTAGGGAGATTTCATCCAAGCTCCTTCTTAATTGGGAGAGTTCTCCCTCTTTCTTTGACATCGGAGAATCTTTCGTGACTTCCATCTTTTTTATAAGAGTTATCATTACAATCAGCATTCACATCATGCTTATCACATATTTTCTTTATGAACATCTTCACCATCTTCAAGATCATGTACCTACACAACTTAGATAGCAAGTATAGCCAAATCTATAGAAGCATGAATTTAACCATATCAAAATAATGGAAACATTCAACTTTATATATCATATGCCCAAACATAATTGCAAACAAGAGACATATACTCTTTAACTTCTTACTAGGATTTTGTCATAAACCCTAGACTACTTCATCATGACTTTGAGCATTACATTAAACTTTCACCACATCTAGGGTTTCAATGTTTCTTCCAAAGGTATAACATACCCTACTATATCATATTGCAAACCCTAGAAACAAGTTAGACAAATATAGATCTACAATGTATCTAACAATTTCAGAAACCATATGTTAGACTTCTCACTAGGATTTTGTGTGAGATCCTAGATTTCATACATGAGCTCTTAACAACCAAAACCAATCACAGCTCAATTCAAAGTAACAACATGACTAGCTTCCACTAGGGTTTGTTGCAAATCTTAGATTTTCTCAAACAATCAAACATCAATCATAACTAAGACTCAGATTTCAACAATCTTACACACTCTCAAATTGTCACATAGTCATCATATATCAGAGATGTAGACTTCTACTAAGGTTTAATTACAAAACCCTAGATTTTACAAACACTGTCATCCTAGAGAATCAAACTTCAACTAGGGCTTAGTTTGAAACCCTAGGACTCATGACCATAAAAGAATTAGGCCAACTCATATATCCAGGATTCCATCATCATGCACAAGCATATCATAACATTTGTTAGTCAAATCCAACTACACAAATATCGATAAGAGTTGAACATATAACAAACTTGATCAAACTACAGTTTGATTGGACAAACACATTCCAAGGCTTTCATTTTTAGAACATTATAAGGGTCTTGCTTACACACCCTACCAAACCCTAATGATCTAGGGTTTCAATACAAAACATAGCAACCCCTAAATTACCAATACTTTAAAGGTTTGGGATTTCAGACATTATCATTTAACCCTAATAAGTTAGGGTCTCCATAACCATACCAAAACCTCAAACATGACTTCATCAAAACATCAAACATTTTCTTGCAACAATAACCCTAAGGAAATTAGGGTTTTACACATAATCATCGACATACCCTTAAGTTAGGGTTTTCACAATGAACCTTTCTAGGGCTCCACAAGAGTAATCAAAGATGTGAGGAGGGTAGATTTATCTAATGATCAATCACCCAATCAAGAATCTTTAAGGTTCAGGAAAGCTAGACACAAAGATGTTAGTAATAGCTTATCAAGAATGAATATGGAGAGAGCAAAATTTGTAATTCAAAACATACCTCTTGTTACACAACAAACCTTGTACTTCCAATGCTTTGTTTTGTGAGGCCTTCTTCCTCGAGTCTTCAACAAGTTTTCCCTAAACAAGAAAAATAAGAGGAGAAATGTGATTAGTATTTAATGCAAACAAAACTAGATAAGTAAGGAAACTAACATTGAAAATGGTAATAGGATACTTAATCTTTGGAGGTTGATGAGGGCTCCCTCCAAGCTTGAGGGATACCTATAACCTTATAATAAAAAAAATATTCCAGAATATGTTAGCCTAAAATCTAGAAATCAAATTGAAATAATAAAATCTTAGATCAAAGGATTTGAGTAGTGTAAGTCCCTTAAATCCAGTTCTTTGGACTTAGTCTTCTTTAGAGATCCTTCTTTAGCTACATTGGCTTGATCGTTGCTTCTTTTCTTGTTCTTTAATTTATCGGGGTAGTGACTTTTATAGTGACCCATCTTGTGGCATTCTTGGACATACCGACCTTCTTTCTTGGTCCTCTTGACTTCTTGGAGTGTCCTTTCTTGTGAGAGGCGGAGTATGCATTTGACACCTTTTCTTCTTCGTTGTTGGATACTAATGAAATTCTCATTTCTTCTTGGGTGCAAGCATTCCATAATTGTTCAAAGGTGGGAGCTTCTTTCTAACTATTGAGACCTGAAGCAAAAGAGATCCAAGTAGATCATAATCCAAATAGTGCAGTGATTACTAGCTCCTTCTCTGGTACTATTTCATCTATGGCTTGAAGTTCATCTCTAATCCTTGATATCCTTACAAAGAAGGAAGCGACAATATCATCCTTTTTCATCTTTGCAATCCTTAACTCATTCTTCAAGCTTGCTACTTGACCGATGTTCTTGATAGTGAATAATTTTTTCAATCCATCATACATTTCTTGAGCATGGTCTGCAAGGATCCCTTGACTTCTGCTCCACATTCTTTATTGTCCTTTATGCTTTCTACCATCACAGTCATAGCCAAAATATCCAATTCTCTATACTTCACCTTGTCTGCATCACTAGATTCTTTGGTAGGTTTCTTCACCTTTCCTCTAACCACATCCAAGACCTTGTTCTTTTCAAGAATGAGGTCAATCCTTTTTTCCAAGAGCTGTAGTTTGATTCTCCTTCTAATTTGTTCTCTCCTTAATGTGTTAGACATTGTCCTTGAAGATAGAGAGCTTCTTCTCTTATAAGAGCTCATTATATGATCCCTAGTTCAATCCTTTAGATTCCTTCTAGTAGATACTCAAGACTGCCTTTTTCCTCCTTCACCTTAGCTATGATACCATGTTCTTGATACCTTCACCTTAGCGTCTTATATAGATAATTACTCGTGATTCTTTTATGTTTATGTTATTATTTTATCTTTTAGTTCATCAAGCAATTACCAAGACAATAACACAATGACAACAAATGTAGGCGGACAGCCAAGGCAAAACCCCAATCTAGGGGAAAACTCAGTCAACAGTTCTTCCTTCAATAGTTTCTCGAGATAATCCAAGACTCTAGACCTAAACAAAGATTCCATCCACACCACGTCAACCCTCAATCCTTCTTGCAGATGAAAACCCTTCACAAGCAACTTCGACCTACCAGCATCAGCAACAACTTTGACCCAGTAGATGTAGCAGCAGCAAATTCGACCAAACTTGGAAGACTTCGATCTCCCTTGATACACCTCGGTATTGAGTGAAGCTTGTCCCAAAATTTTGATCTTGAAGCATTCTATCTTCCTCCAGAAACTCGCACTTCTTTCCAACTCCTTTTCTAGCCCTTAAACAATTTCACACTTTTCCAGCTTCCAGCTTCAAAGATCGAACTATGTGAGAGAATGAGATGCTCCAAATGAATTCGAACTCCTTGTATTTATAGCCTTCTAGGGAGGTCGAATTACTTGATTTGAGGCGGACTTGATCTTCTTGAAGCCGACTTGGTGTGGAGGAGACTAAATTCATTTTTGACTTAAAAATACTTTTTAAATGATCTAAAGCCCGAGAAGGGTCTCTTTAAATGTAAAATAACTCTAATGACTCGAAATAAATCCTAGAAGTTCTCAATGGGGACTTTGACCTAAAACATGATGACCCAAGCATGAAACCCATGCTTTAATAAGTCATAGAAATAACAATAAAAATATTTTCTTCATTCTTTTGATAAGTATACCTCAAATACATTTTTGAAGACCAAACCTAGTTACATATTTCAACACATCTATCCTCCAAAGCAATGTACTCCACTAGACCAACTAACCCCAACAATAACACTATCAAAGCCCAAGTCATCCTTTAACCATCTCCAATTCTTCGAAAATTAATCTAAGCTACTACATGTAAACTAAGGCTTGAAGTCCTTGATGATGCACATCACTTCACATCCCTTTTAGGGTGCTCTACAAAAAAAATTGCTCCACCATGAGGCCTAATGAACGACATCCACCAAATTGCCAAGAGATCTCCAAAGCCTAATGGAAGAACATCAGTCCTACAATCAACTAAGGTCAAGCATCCAATATACAAGTTGCTTCAACCATGCAAGGGTTAAATGTAACACCATGTAGCCCAAGTCTCATGAAGAACCCCCAAACATGGTTTAAATACTTCTCAGGCAACCCAAAAATCTACCAACTCATTTATCCTTCCATCCCATTTAACCATTTTATTGCTTCATATTCTTTAAGTAATTAAATGTAAAAGGCTTCACATTCGAGTAAGCGTTAGTATCCTTAAATCCACATAACATTCCTCCATCAATCAAATGGGATTTATACATTTACCTATATACATAGTGTTACCACTCAAACTAGCAAGGGACCTAAAAGGGGTTCCTAAGAGGGCAACTGCTAGGTTAAGGGCAACGGTGGAGGCTTAGCCCACTGTCACCACAGCTAAGTCTCCCTGCTCTTTACAGACTTTTACCTATGGGAGGAGTCCTGGTAGTGTAGGGATCACTTATAAAGTATATGTCAATAGATAGGTGGAAAGTGACCTTGGACATCCTTTCCCAAGGATGGAATGAAGAATGGAACTTGCTTGCCCTTTAAACAAGGGACATGGTCCTCCAGGGGTAAGGGGAGAGGATTGGAGGGTTGAGGGTGAAGGAATAGGCTTATAGACGAGGTTCTCAATCCCTATAATCCTTGGGAAACTTGGATTCCCAAATGGTCCTTGACAAATAATCTTTATTGAGAAGTAGGACCACACGAGGACAAGTGGACCCAGTGCAGGTTCGGGGTTGGAATGTAGAAACCAATGATGTTCCTATCCTGGACAACGTAAAAGTAAAGGACCAAACAAGAATATTTACTTCAAAACGTTGAATTGATCATATCGAGGTCTAGTCTTGGGGATGCCTAAGAAAAATTTGATCCATGAGCTAGGGCTTGGGATTCCCAGAGATTCCATTGTTAGAATTGCCTCAAATTTGGAGGAGAGGGAGGGGACCCACCAATGCAATAGCCTATACGAGATCGAAATTTTTCCTTGGGTCAATTCCCGAGAAATTAATGCCCTAGGTAACCCACTGGGCTAGACCTAGGGAAAAAGGGGAAAGGGTAAAAAGAAGGTTAAAATAATCACCCTTTTGAGGGATCAGTGCCTAATTCACTTGGGGATATGGAGTCAATGATGATGATGAGTAAGAACATAGTTTCTTGATCAAGAAGGCCCAGAAAGTCAGCGTCATCCAATGTTGAGAGAAAGAAAAGAAAAATGACCTTCAAGCATTTATACTTCAAAGAAAATGACGCAATCTTATCGAGACAAATAATCTCTAGGACATTTCATTCATATAACATTGGCCATACATTAAATTAGCTAAAAAAGGCTTAATTCTACATTTCAGTTATGCAGCAACTAGCCCTAATTTTAGCAGTATGCAGAAACAAGAATAACAATGTCAAAATTTACTTACAATGTTATAGAATATATCCAACTAGCATTTTGTTTGCAAGAAAAAATCCAAGACAAAAAAAATAACCCAAATCCATGCGTCAAAATTCATCCATCTACAAAAAAATATCCTCCAAGGAAAAAATGTTAAGTTCTCTATGATTAGAGAGACCCCAAGTCAAGTGATGATCCAAATGAATGTATCTAACATTAATATATAGCCTCCTAAGGAATTTGAATTAGCCTATGGGCCTACATTAGCTCCTAATGATAAACTAATGTGCAAGTAAAACCCTTATTGGTGACAACCCACCAAACTAAGTCACAAGTATAAAAATAAGCCTCACAATGGGCCAAATAATAATATGTACATGTCGTGGGGTCCTCTAAAGGCCTAAATAATGTCCTGAAGTGCCATATTGAGGAATAAATTCCTCTGAATATGATGGGCAAGGGGGAGTAAAGGAGGGACTTGTTCTCCAAGTAGTAGACATGTGGTGCTCCCAGTGGGTCTAAGGGCACATAAATGATCCCATGGGTCTCCATATGAATCAGAGATGTCTGTAGATCCTCTGCAAAGATCCGAGTGATGGAATGAATGTTACCATGACATCGTACAAGTCCTGGGATACCTGCCAAGAGTGTGGGGCTCCTATGGGGCCCTACTGGGCATAATGTACCAAGCATATCACCATCATCCCAAAAGTGGATTGCTAATAGTCTTTGAACATCGATGAAGATCCATGGAGTGTTGTCTACTGATGTGGAGGCCAATGGCTCTCTATGCACACCCTATATGTGTCAATGTAGACCTCTGGGCATTAGGATCCCGTATAGGGAGACCAAACACAAATGGAAACCAACTGTAATCCTGCATAAGATCCAATGCGTTCCCAAGGCTTCCAGTACAACTAGTCATTAAAATAATTGGGCAAAAGAGCTTACAAATCATGGATAACAAAAAGGGCACTTCATAATGGCATGCCCTTCCGTATTGGGCTTTGGCATGTGCTAATGTCTCCAAGCTCCAAAGGGGGTTAACCATGTACAATTAGGTGGTTTCGGCCCTTAAAAGGGATAGTAAGTCCAAGGTACATCCCTCTAATGGTGGGGGGGGGGGCAAGTGATAAATAAGTGGAATGGAATAGGAAATGAGGGGCAATCTTTGGCCACATATTAAGGCATAGGGTTAGTTGGATAAGGGGAAGCCCACACCTAGGTATGTTGGCCACATATTAGGGCATAAGGTTAGTTGGATAAGGGGAAGCCCACACCTAGGTATGTATTGTGTAGGAGGGAGTAATTGTGGTGCATGAGGTGCCTCGATCTTAATTTTTCCACCCTCCTTCATATGCCTTTTTTCTTTTATGAATTTTCTTTCATTCATTGCTCGGGGCTCAAAGGACAAGAGCATGATGTGTAAGATATAACAATCACTACCCCCTTTTAGGTAGGGTGATTCATTTCCCTCCAGGGATTGGGACAATCATGGGTTCCTGAATGATAAAGGAGGCTCATCTAGGGCCTATGGAACCAAAGCGATGACCATGGATTGAGGTAGAGCTCATGTATTGGCTTTTGCCCACATGTCAATTATTTTTGTCCCGACCATCTTTTGCATTTTGTGGTACAATTTCCTGTTAAATGTTGTCAATAATGTTTTTTTGCTTTTCTTTTAGCTGCTTCAACCTTCGGGTCATCATTTCACGCCTGACCCAAGATGGGGGTAAGGGGATAGGGATGTTGGCCTTATGTGGACCCAGAATGGAAATGTGTACCCAGGTGGGAGAAATGATTAATGTGGTATAGTGAGTGGAAAGGGAGTAATATATGTGGATAAAGAAGCGAGACCACGCACCCAAAGTTGGGGTTTCCCAAGTAGTACCAACCTAGAATCAAATGGTCAATAAAGGAGATCCCACGAGACTAAGATCCCAAGGGTAACATCCAAAAGAGACCAAGGGGACAAGAGCACAAACTAAGCCACTCTTTCTGCCAAATCCCCCAATCAATCCATACTCAAAAGTATCCATGATAAGTAAACGCAATACTCAATTACCAAATGACAAGACATGCCTTTAGATTCAGGAGGCCCACCTTCAAACATACGATCAATACAAGTTGGTGAGGGACCACATGGTTAGCTAATGTGGCAGAGAAATGGCACAACAAGCTAGTAAGAGGTTGCAACGGGTTGTTGGTTGTCATCTGAGGTTCATCAAGGAGACCAAATTCTCTTGGGATACCACCCTAGAATCAAATGGTCAATAAAGGAGATCCCACAAGACTAAGATCCAAGGGTAACATACAAAAGAGATCAAGGGGACAAGAGCACAAACTAAGCCCACCCTTCCCGCCAAATCCCCCCATCAATCCATACCCAAAAGTATCCATGATAAGTAAACCCAATACTCAATTACCAAATGACAAGACATGCCTTTAAATTCGGGAGGCCCACCTTCAAACATATAATCAATACAGGTTAGTGAGGGACCACATGGTTGGCTCAGGTGGTAGAGAAATGGCACAATGAGCTAGTAGAAAGCTGCAACGGGTTATTGGTTGTCATCTGAGGTTCATCATGGAGACAAAATTATCTTGGGATATCACCCATGAAGTGGTGGATGTGATCTCTCGAAGAAGTGGATGAGGCTGCTGGAACGAAAGGTCACAAGAACTCCAACAATCTCTTGGTCACCGTAGACCTATTATATACACATGTCAAAGATCAAAGCCACGGGGCAACATGTTTTTCGCAGTGTCTTATGATCACCCAAGCTTAATGTTAGCCCATAGACCAACACGAAATAAAATATGCAATTTTTTTTATTTTTTTACCAAATGTGATCTAATCTATCATGAGAAACATCATATGCGGTTTTTTCTAATGCGGAAATCAGCATGCAATGCATCCTACCCTAACATGCATGTGATAACGCTAATGCTACATGTAATCATAAAGCCAATGCAAACAACTCATCATCATATCAATATACATATGCCTGCTAGTATGACTGATCATGTAGAAAATCCCAAAGCGAATGCAAACCCAAACACATGGAGCATGTTGTGGGCGAGGGGTAGGAACATATGATCCCCACACATGGATGATTATGTGAGAAGAGGTGAGAAAACAATGTGATCCAGTTCGTGAGATCTTCTCTTGCAACCAAAATATAGAGATGTCAACAATCCATCTCATAAACCTTTGATGGACAGAAACCTCTGGCATATCACTTCCACCATTGTCCTTATTATTTACGTCATGGCTTATGGCCTTCATTGGGTTATGATCAGTGGGAAAGGGAGGCCAACAAGATGGAGGAGCACAAGTAGGTTGCACATGATGATTACACTGGAGAGGGGAGACTATGGAGTGATCAAAACCTTGAGGGTGCGTCCAAGGAGGAAAAACATAATCGATGAAGGGCCTTTCCTTGACACTATACTTGGGTTGGGGGAAGGAATCACAGTTACTTGACATCATATGACCAAGGGTGAGAGAATCACTTAACAAAGACTCATGATGATGATCAATAGGAAAAAGGGACAAAGAAATATTGCATTCAACGGGTTGCGCTTTCCTAAAATCATAATAAAAAGGCTCAAGTGATTTGAACCTAGTATCATATTCAAGAGAAGTGGGAGCCTTACCAATTTCCTTAGTATCAAAGATCGGGTCTCTCCTAAAAGGGAAATTGATCACTTCCAACTACCCCTCTCTATGTAAAGGAAAATGAAGATTCTCCTTCCCAAGGGTATCAAGAGGTATGTCATCATAAATCGTGCCTAAAGGGAGGGGAAGACCAATCTCATCCTCATCCTCCTTGTCGATGTCGTAAATGGGAGCACAATCAAATTGAGGACCAATAATTTACCATTTTTCCTTTCCAATGCAGAAATAATCTTCAATGTCATCTTTCTAGGGGCTAATGGGATCATCTCTCTCAAGGTTTTCAAAAGAGGATTCATTGGGAGTGTAATATCCTTGAGCAAGATAAGGTTGGTCTCAGTTTCACTTTCCATAAACTCATCCTTCCCATTACATGTGTCCTCAAAATCATGATTTTCATCAAGTGAACCCAAGGAGGACTTGTCTTCTTGCTCATTACCTATACTTTCAATGTTTTGATGATGCTCGATGAAAGCTTCCTCTTGGATGCTTAATGTGGGGTGTACTTAAAAATGTTTAAGAAATCCCTCAACGAACTCTTCAATAGATGAGACGCTCCTAGGTTCATGATCATGCAACCATGAGTTGTGACCACCGAGATATCCCATGAACAATAACATGAGGACATCTTGGTGGACAACCTTCTTTCTTGAAGCATGTGCATTAAATCTTTCTACGTGGTCAATTGCGGAGAATGGATTACCATCAAACACAGGCACGCCACATACCATCCTTCCCGCGACA
Organism: Pinus taeda; assembly: GCA_000404065.3. Lineage (NCBI taxonomy): Eukaryota > Viridiplantae > Streptophyta > Pinopsida > Pinales > Pinaceae > Pinus > Pinus taeda. Next base: position 111,853 of record APFE031011114.1, read on the forward strand.
TGATTAGGATGTCCAGGGATGCTAGCAATGTCCAAAGCGGGAAATTTACGAAAGAATGACAAACTATTTAAGGTATACAGGAAACATATGTAGGAGTCGCCAGGGTGAAATTAAGGATGCCTAGAAAATGCTTGCTTCACCCTACAAGCATTGACTATAAGGTTCAATGAAGAACTAGGGCTTCGTTCTTCCAATGGAGTCACCAATAATGATATGTCAATATGTCGTATGGGGAGCAAAACATACATTTCGTGTCCCCGGCAATGGCACCAGAAATGTTACCACTCAAACCAGCAAAGGGACTTAAACGGGTTCCTAAGAGCGCAACTGTTGGGTTAAGGGCAACGGTGGAGGCTTAGCCCACTATCACCACAATTAAATCTCCTTGCTCTTTACCGACTTTCATTGATGGGAGGAGTCCCGATAGTGTACGGATCACTTGTAAAGTATATGTCAATGGATAGGTGGAAAGTGACCCTGGAAACCCTTTCCCAAGGATGGAGTGAAGAATGGAACTTGCTTTCTCTTTAAGCAAGGGACTTGGTCCTCCAGAGGTAAGGGGGAAGGATTGGAGGGTTGAGAGAGAAGGAATAAGCTTATAGACGAGGTTCTTAATCCCTATAATCCCTAGGAAACTTGGATTCCCAAATGATCCTTAACAAATAATCTCTATTGAGAAGTGGGGCCACACAGAGCCAAGTGGACCCAGTCCAGGTTCGGGGATGGAATGTAGCAACCAATGATGTTCCTATCCTAGACAAGGTGAAAGGAAAAGACCAAACAAGAATATTTACTTCAAAAGGTTGAATTGATCCTGTTGAGGTCTAGCCTTGGGAATGCCTAGGAAAAATTTGATCCTAGAGCTAAGGCTTGGGATTCCCAGAGATTCCACTGCTAGAATTGCCTCAAATTTGGAGGAGAGGGAGGGGACCCACCAGCGTAGTAGCTTGTAGGAGATCAAAATTTTTCCTTGGGTGAATTCCCAGGAAATTGATGCCCTAAGTAACCTAATGGGGCTAGACCTAGGGAAAAAGGGAGAAAATGTAAAAATAGGGTTAAAATGATCACCCTTTTAAGGGATCAGTGCCTAATTCACTTGGGCATATGGAGTCAAGGATGATGATGAGTAAGAACTTGGTTTCTTGATCAAGGAGGCTCGAAAAGTCTGTGTCATCCAATGTTGAGAGAAAGAAAAGAAAAGTGACCTTCAAGCATTTATACTTCAAAGGAAATGATGCAAGCTTATCGAGACAAATAATCTCTAGGACATTTCATTCATATAACATTGGCCCATACATTAAATTAGCTTAAACATGCTTAATTCCACATTTCAATTATGCAACAACTAGCCCTAATTTTAATAGTATGCAGCAACAAGAATAACAAAGTCAAAATTTACTTACAACGTTATAGAATATATCCAACCAGCATTTCATTTGCAAGACAAAGCTCCAAGACAAGAAAAATAGCCCAAATCCATATGTCAAAATTCATCCATCTCCAAAAATATATCCTCCAAGGAAAAAATGTGAAGTTCTCTATGATTAGAGAGATCCCAAGTCAAGTGATGATCCAAATGAATGTATCTAACATCAATATATAGTCTCCTAAGGAGTATGAATTAGCTTATGGGCCTACATTAGCCCCTAATGATAAAATAATGTGCAAATAAAACCTTTATTAGTGACAAGCCCACCAAACTAGTTCACAAGTGTAAAAATAAGCCTCACAAGGGGCCAAATAATAATATGTACATGTCGTGGGGTTCTCCAAAGGCCTAATAATGTCCTGAAGTACCATACTGAGGAATAAAGTCCTCAGAATATGATGGAGAAGGCGGAGGGGCCTTGTTCTCCAAGTAGTAGACATGTGGTGCTTCCAATGGGTCTAAGGGCACATAAATGACCCCATGGGTCTCCATATGAATCAGAGATGCCTGTAGATCCTTTGCAAGGGTTCCAGTGGTAGAATGAATGTTGCCATGACGTCGTACAAGTCCTGGGACACCTGCCAAGAGTGTGGGGCTCCTGTGGGGGCTTGCTAGGCATAATGTACCAAGCATATCACCATCATCCCAAAAGTAGATCGCTAGTAGTCTCTGAGCATATATGAAGATCCATGGAGTGTTGTCTGTTGTTGTGGAGGCCAATGGCTCTCTATGCACACCCTATATATGCCAACGTAGACCTCAAGGGGTTCGGATCCCATATAGGGAGACCAAACCCAAATGGAAACCACTTGTAATCCTGCATAAGATCAAATGTGTCCCCTAGGCTTCCATTACAATAATGAGTGATTAAAATAATCGGGTAAAAGTGCTTACAAATCATGGATAACAAAGTAGGCACTTCATAATGGCAAGCCCTTCCGTAGTGGGCTTTGGCATGTGCTAGTGTCGCCAAGCTCCAAAGGGGGTTAACCAAGTACCTTATTAGGCGGTTTCAGCCCTTAAAGGGGATAGTATGTCCAAGGTACATCCCTCTAATGGGAGTGGCAAGTGATAAATAAGTGGAATGTGATAGGGAATGAGAGGGGCAACCCTGGGCCACATATTGGGGCATAGGGGTAGTTGGATAAGGGGAAGCCCACACGAGGGTATGTAATGTGTAGGAGGGAGCAATCATGGTACACGAGGTACCCCGACCTTGATTTTTCCACCCTTCTTCATATGCCTTTTGCCTTTTATGAATTTTCTTTCATTAACTACTCGGGGCTCAAAGGACAAGAGCATGATGTGTAAGATATAGTAGTGATTACCCTCTTTTAGGTAGGGCAATTCATTTCCCTCCAAGGGTTGGGACAATCATGGGTTCCTAAATGATAAGGGAGGCTCATCTAGGGTCTATGGAACCAGGGTGATGACCATGGATTGGGGTAGAGCTCATGTATTAGCTTTTGCCGACGTGCTAATTATTTTTGTCACAACCATCTTTTGCATTTTGTGGTACAATTTCCTGTTAAATGTGGCCAATTATGCTTTTTTCCTATTCTCTTAGTTGCTTCAACCTTTGGAGCATCATTCCAGGCCTAACCCAAGGTGTGGACAAGGGGATAAGGAGGTTGGCCCTGTTTGGACCCAGGTGGGAGAAATGATGAAAGGGGAATAGTGAGTGGAAAGCGAGTAATATATGCGGATAAAGGAGCAGGACCACGCACTCAAAATCGGGGTTTCCCAAGTAGTACCACCCTAGAACCAAATGGTCAATAAAGGAGATCCCACGTGACTAAGATCCAAGGGAAACATTGAAAAGAGATCAAGGGGACAATAGCACAAACTAAGCCCACCCTTTCTGCCAAATCCCCCCTCAATCCATACCCAGAAGTATCCATGATAAGTAAACCTAATACTCAATTACCAAATGACAAGACATACCTTTAGATTCGGGAGGCGCAAGTTACAACATACGACCAATACAGGTGGGTGAAGGACCACATGGTTGGCTCAAGTGGCAGAGAAATGGCAAAATGAGCTAGTAGGAGGCTACAAGGGGTTATTGGCTGTCGGCTGAGATTCATCATGGAGAAAAAATTCTCTTGGGGATATCACCCATGAAGTGGTGGGTAACATAGAGCAACCCCTTAAAAGAAACTCTTGAATTGTGCATATTTTATTTTTTGCCATTCTACATCTCTCCATATACTTGCCTTGTTGCCTCTAGGGAAAATAGGCAGTCATCACCATTTGCACCTCTATCATAAGTGAGCATCAATGATAAACCCATGCTTCTATGCCTTCTTCTCCAAGATAGAAATCCCTATCCATGTCAAAACTATACTCATCATTCTTATCTTTATTCTCTCAATTGAAGCTCTCTAATCTATCTCTATAGTGTTTTCTTTGTGGACTTTCTTATAAGCTCTTCCCCAAAGTCCTTCCCAATCTCCTTTACGTGCTTCTTTGTGTTTCTCATTATTTAGTTATGGTGTGCTTAGACCCACCTCCCTTGTCTATCAAGGGCCCTGAATTCAAAATTTCTTCCTCCATGGCTTCCATGGCTTAGGGAGGAAATGCACAATTCTTACCAATGCATAAAAAATGCAAGATAAAATGTAAAAGATTCAATTCAAAATTATGTAGCATAACATGCAAATGTAACTCTATTCACATAGAGAGAAACAATTCAACTTTGAATTCTCACTTTCAATCAAAATTCTAATTTTGCTCACTTCAAACCCATAATTCCTATAACTACACCATTCCAAATTCCTATAACTACATCATTCCTAGATTCGCAGTTGAAGATATAGGCAACTTGACTACAAATAACAATTCCATTTGTTTTACCCATTTGCATGCCCAACATCCCTATCCAAAACACCCCACCCCCATGCACATGCATTATTGTAACTCACTTCGGAAATTAGTGGAAACCAGTATACAATTTATTGAACATATAGACAATGCATACCCTAAATGCATCCCATACTTGCGCCAATAGGCACTCTACAACTAGTATGGGGAAGATATTCACTTTAAATTGTTATATTTAAAATTAAATTAAATAAAAATAATATCGACACAATTAAAATTAAAAAGACATAAAAAACAACAATATTTCTATATATAAGCCCCTAGGGGCAGCTCAATTGGTGATTGTCGTGATAATGTAGTGTTATGTACCATGAAATTTGAGGTCCAAATCCCCTCAATTAACCTGTGTCTATGGAAGGAGTGTACCTCAGGGACCTAAAGGTTATAGTGGTAGCGATCGGAACTGACCCCGTGACAAAACCGGTCCAGTGGTTGATTACTCTATTCACAAAAAGAAAAAACACATAAATAATAAAAATAATAATTCTATATATAAAGATGTGAAATATATATAAAATATAAATCGTAGCTATAAATTAAGATCCATTTTAACATATAAATTAAAATAGTCATTTATATTCACAACTATTATATTTCAGAACTTCATACATATTTAAACTTAATTAGTAAGCTTATAAAAACATACTATTTACAATAAACTATTTTTCTATAATATATATATATATATAAAAGGTTCTCAAGCAATCATCTTGCTCATTGTCCATCTCTCCTGGGATTTTTCCTCTTCCTCTTTTCCATACTTGACATAGTAAATGTAAAGTGACGACACTGTCAAGGCAAATGATTATGACAAGAAAGAGTGGCAAATAATTCCCTGCAATGTATAAGGCTGGAGGATGCCACGTCATGTTTGGAATGAAAAACAAATTAGTAAATTCTTGAGATCCTAAGTTGCAACAACCTTCAGCACTAGCGCTTTCATCTTGTAGTAAGTTGTAAATTCTACCTTCCCTTTTATTCTCCTTCACATTGGTCTAAAAACGCCTTCAAAGAATCACGTAAGAAGTCCCGCATGCAATGGATACCGCATAGATACTTAAATAGTGTTTTTCCTTCATTGGCAATTGTTGTTCTGAAGATAAAGGTATCATACTGATGTAAGAAGGTAGAGATCATTAAGATAAACATGAGATCAAGTTAGAAATAAACTTTAGTCTATTTTCCAAGACATGAGTAAATGCATTGCATCCCTCCTGCTGATTTGCTCTGCAAGGATATCCAATACATCATATCTGGACCTTAAAATATTTCGAAGCACGTGAGAAATATCTTTATCACTTCCAAAATCTCCAAACATTAAAAAAAGAAACTATTTCTTTTAGTTGGATTGATTTACTAATCGGGGGAAGGTTTTAAAGGCATCATATTATCCTACATAGTAAAAATAAGACATCAGCAGCACCAACATAACATTCTAGACAAAACAAGTCTAGAGTGCCTACAAGCCAGACGGTCAATGCTCATTCTGTTAGATGAATAAGAGAAGTTCCTTGGTTTTTTTGCCAATTCATTTGATATTTATTCCATCAATGGTTCTGTTGAGTTTAAAAAAATTGAAAACAGCTTTCAGCGTCATTCTCAGGGATACCTAGTAAGGTATTTTAAAGTTGTAAACGGTAACCAATATCATCCGAAATCAACTTCTCAGAATTGAAATATATTAATTCTACTAGTCATTGCTAAGTTGCACCACTCCTCAGTCAGCAGTGGGCATTAAAGAACTCTATCTTTGGACCCAAATATAATTCATAAATAAAAAAGGAAACAAGGTTTTCCTTTGTTCAAACTACTCATTGGCACTATCAACAATATATACAATTGATCAAGTTACCAAATATCTTGATTCTATGTCATTGTATCCCAAAAAGTTTATTGTCAGTAGCAATCTTTCATTCATGTGCACTTCATCTTGCACCAAAAGCATTGTATTGAATATATTCTCCTGTGAACCATAAAACTGGGCAATATTCGGCAATTAATGATGGGATGATTTGCAAGGGGAACAAAACAATAATAAAGGGCAAGTAAAAATCATGTAATCAGCATCCCATTTCACCTGCTTGCCAGATGTTAATCTTATTAAGATAAAACTTCAAGATAATAACAAATCGTGTATTGTGCAACAGTGGAGAAAACCAAATACCTTAAAGATGAAAGGGGATGATTCACTCTCCTGCTTGCCAATTAGGAATATTAGATGTTGCTTCATTGACCATTTTCACCAAAGTCACCTGCAGGTTGCAAATATTGAGCAATTTATGAATTCTGGACATGAGAAAGGCAAGTCAAACTGAAAACTTGTACTATTACTACTACATAATGTCATTCCAAATTCAAACCACAATTAAGAACTTTCACTAGTTTGATGCAAGGAAAAACTGCAAAGTTGACTATGTGTCATCTATTCACTGTAATTTGTATTGGAGGTCAAGTGCATAAAAAGACTGCAGAGAAGACCCTTAGAACATAGACGTGTCTCTGAAGCTTCCGCAACCATTATAAAAATTGCAAAATTGAAGACACTCTTGTAGCTGAAACTGTAGACTGGACAGAAAAATCACAGTTCAGCAGCATCAATAAAGTTATATGTTCATGTTTCTTGGAATCTTATATTGTAAACCTGACTGATTGCATGTTATATAAAAATTAGTTAATTAGTACTTATTAGGCAAAGGGCCTGATCTTCACCAAGAGGCACCCAAGACAGTATAAAACTAGGGGCCTCCCACAAATTGTAATCATCTTCTATCTGTTTTAATAATAATAAATATGGATTTGCTAATTATCTGAGTTATACGGTGCCATAATAATAAATATGATTTCTCTGAACCATTTATCATCGAGTGTGACGCTTCCGGGTTCGGTATAGGTGCAGTGTTAATGCAAGAAGGGCATCCAATAGCTTTTGAAAGCAGGAAGCTCAACAAACGATAACGTCTTAACTCCACATACAACAAGGAAATGCTCGCTATTATGCACGCACTAGCCAAATGGAGACAATATCTTTTGGGAAGTAAGTTCTCTATTCGAACAGACAATAACAATCTCCAGCACCTCTTTCAACAAAAAACACTTTCTAAAGAACAACAAAAATGGATTGAAAAAATTGCTGCCTTTGACATGGAGATACTATATAAAAAGGGAAAAGACAATGTAGTAGCAGATGCCCTATCTAGGAGGGACGAAGAACCAACATTACTTGCAGTCTCGATTGTTGTTCCTGAATGGCTTAATGAGATTCGAAGTGAGTATGCCAGGGACCCAGAAATAACTGTGATAATCAATAACCTTCCAGACAACTCAAAATATGAATGGAAGAACAATATTCTATGGTACAAAGGAAGAATCTATCTGAATTCAAACTCCAAATTTAAATCCAAGATACTCAAGGAGTCACACGATTCACTGTCAGCCAAACATGTAGGATTCTTTAAAACTTACTACAATGCACGTCCACCATTCTTTTGGAAGGGGATGAGTCCCGATATTCAGAAATATGTAGCAGAATGTGACAGATGTCAAAGAAATAAAAGTGAAAATATTATGACACCTAGATTACTTCACCCCTTAAACATTCCGAATCAGAAATGGAAGAAATATCGATGGACTTTATTAAGGGATTACCTATATCTGAGGGCAAGGATAAGATTTTCGTAGTAATCAACAGGGTCACCAAATATGCTCATTTATTGCAATGAAGAAATCGGACTCAGCTAAACAAATCGCTGAGATATTTTGCAAAAATATTTATAAATTACACGGTTTTCCAAAAGTCATTGTGAGTGATAGAGATGCCAAATTTAAGGGTAATTTCTGGAAGGAATTGTTCAACCATATAGGAACCTACCTAAATATGAGTTCCGCTTACCACCCTCAAACAGATGGACAAATGAAGATTGTCAATAAATGTTTGGAAGCCTACCTACGTTGTTACGCTACAGAAAAACAAAATATGTGGGCTCAATGGTTGCATCTCGCTGAATGGTGATATAATTCTACTTATCATACATCATCAAAAATAACTCCATTCCAAGCTTTGTATGGGTACGAACCTCCGAAATGGAAGGATCTAGCTATTGTCCAGACAAATCTACCAGTGGTTAAAAACCAACTAGAAGAAACCCAAAAAATCATCCAAACCCTAAAAGAAAATTTAAATAATGCACGAAACCGTATGAAGCAACAAGTTGATCGAAACAGAACCAAGAGAGAATATGAAGCTGGAGAATGGGTATTTGTCAAGCTCCAGCCATACAAACAATTGTTCTTGAAACAAAAAGGAAAAAATAAATTGGCACGGAAGTTCTATGGACCATACCAGATCAACAAAAAGATTAGCCAAGTTGCATATAGTTAAAGCCTTCCGAATAAAAATCGTGTTCATAACGTCTTCCATGTATCCTGCCTTAAAAGGACACTAGGCGACCATCAATCAGCACAAACAACGCTTCCATCTTTAGATGATGAGGGAAGGGTCATTTTAAAACCAGAAGCTATCATATCCACCAGAGAAAAGAAACTTCGATCTCGTGTAATCAAGGAATACTTGATCAAGTTGAAGGACTTACCAGAAGAAGAAGCTTCTTGGGAGACTAAAGCATTTTGTCAACAACATCCGTCGTTACGTATGCTTTGAGGACAAATCATTTTTTGGGAGGAAGGCAATGTTATATAAAAATTAGTTGATTAGTAGTTATTAGGCAAAGGGCATGATCTTTGATCATGCCCATTCACCAAGAGGCACCCAAGGCAGTATAAAACCAGGGGCCTCCCAAAAATTGTAATCATCTTCTATCTGTTTTAGTAATAATAAATATGAATTTGCTAATTATATAAATTAAACTGTGCCATTGCATGTACTTAAAGATGACAAATCTAAGAATTCCAAAATCCTAAAAATAGTGTCCCATTTTTGTGATGAATTTCCACTATTGCAAACATTTTTGAACCTTGGAAACTACCATGGATCAAGTGTTTGTCCTTTCCAAGAAACCAATCAAGGCCTTCCTTGGTTGTTTCAGGAAATGAAAAGAAACTCTGACCATTTCAGGGAAATTTATTGCTTTTCTTAACTTGAAAATAGAAGAGGAAAAAACTACATTAAAAACTAAAAGACCCTATTGACTCTAACGCATCAAAATAAAAGGCCTTTTAACTTGAGAAAAAGATAGGTATTTAATTTTACAAAAAAGCACAGTAGACCAGCAAAGGAAAGTGCACTCAGAGGGTTTTTTGGAGCAACCTTTCCACAGGAGGTACAAAAATGTTACATTTATCTCAACAAAGAGTTGGAGGAGCAAATGCCTCAGCTTCAGCAAAAAAAAGGGTGGCCACAAGAACATCATTTATGAAATTTGTGGTCAAAGTAAGCAAAAGAGCCAAGAATATAGAGGGCAGCCACTTGTACGGATGTAGTTTTGCAACAAAGAGTTCCAAAGCAGCTATACAAGAGTGAAAGTTCAATTGCTATCTTGAAGGGTTTTGCAGTTGTAGCTTGTTTGTGTGTGACACCTGAAAATGCACAGTTCATTTTCTATTTTCCAAAGTAGTCACTAGTTAATATTTTTTATCATAGGATGACTCCTGATGTTTGCAGGTTATTAGCAAAATCTTGGATGACACCTTTGGTGAGATCTTGGCCCAAGTATGCTTATGTTCACTTCTCATGGCTAGATGAGGACCACAAAAGCTAGCATCCAAGGTTGTTGAGCACATCATATTTAAGGAGATATATGTTGATTTTGGGTAGCATTGGATGTGCTCTAGACACGAAAATTGGTGGAGAGGTTAAGGCACATGAGATCTCCAATACCCATAAAGGGTTTCGGCAGATTCTAAACAGTTTGGGAGATATTAAAATAATTAATATTTTTAATGGAGTCCCTAAGTCTAAACTTAGGGAAAAAAATATTAATTTGTATTAATATAAAATTGTGTTATAATGATCCAAAAGTCATGGATCAAGCCAGATCTAATCTTAACAGTTGATTAGGGATTTAATCTTGGTCGTTGATTTGTCAACGAGAAAAGTATAAGAAGGGGCTTGAGGGTCACTTGGAGAACACACACTGAGGGAGACCAGTGAGTTCAATTTCTAGAGCGGGCTTAGCTGAGAAATTGAACCAGTGGCCTGGTGAGAAGTTAGGAAGCAGCGAGTACGGAGCAAAGAGGCGGGATCAGCGACTGGAGATCAGCGCTAAGGCAGGAGAGGCAGACGCAGAGGCAACAGAAGACTACGCAGTCACTTGTTGGGCCTGCGTGAGTGACGCAGAGAGGCCCAAGGCTGACGCAGTTAAGCAGGGGCTAATGCAGAGGGTTTGAGAGCCACGTAGAGGTCAGCCAGGCTGACGCTGGGATTGGGAGAAGTGCTGGAGAATTATTTCTCTCTGTGGGTAAGCCAGTTTGGCACCCTATTGTACAAAAGAATTGTTGAATAATAAAATCCTCCTTTGCTGCACCGGTTTTCCCACGTTGAGTTTTCCAGGCACTGTTGTCCAAAATATCTGGGTCAATGTGTTAATGCTTGTGCATATGTTTGTTTCTGTATTACGGTGTGATTTCTGTAGCAGTATTTATTTTAATGTTTATTGAAGTAATTTCCTAAATAACTTATTGTGGAATAAGTAGGAAAAATAAATCAGTTGTTGCAGTGATAGTATTTTCACATGGTATTAGAGGAAGTAATCAAAGACAGAAAGGGAAAATTAGTTATGGGTCGAGACCATGATGCAGAGGCATCCACGTCATGGGACTCACAAATATTTTCAGAAGATTGCACAAGGGAAAGAGAATTTGATTTCTCCATGTTGGCTTCTAGGCTAGAATAAGAAGTGTCGTGTATGACTAGTGCTACATCATCAAAAGTATGGTATATAGACAGTGGAGCTTCGTGGCATATGACGGGAATCAGGGAGTGTTTCTCATAATATCGAGAAGAGAAGATGAACTGTCAGATCACCATGGGGAACAAGGCAAAGTGTACTCCAGTAGGGAAGGATACCATAGTTTTTCACACAGAATCGGGAGAACAGTTCCATGCTACAAATGTACTACATGTACCAAGATTGGGGATGAACTTACTTTCCGTGTCGCAACTACAAGGCAAGGGCTATGAAGTCTACTTCATCAAGGAGAAGGCATACGTCAAAACACCCAAGCTGGAAAAAGAAAGAGCAAATCGGGTTCAAAAGTAATCAGTTGTATACATTGCAACTAGAATCACCAATGGCACTAATAGGCAGTCATGGAGACAAGCACTTGAACGAACTACAGCACAGAAGAATGGGTCACTTGCACCACGAAGCTCTGAGAATCTCAGGAGCACTGTAACATGAGTTTCGGATCAGAGTATGGAACACAGGGCCAAGGCAGCGTTTCCTTGGAGCAAACACAGGGCCAAGAGTGTACTAGGATTGATACACTCTGATATCTACAGACCTATGTCCGTCAAAGCTCTCAGTGGTGTCGAATATTTCCTTCACTTCATTGATGACCGCTCAAGGAAAACTTGGATTTATTTTTTGAAAACCAAGGATGAGGTTTTCTGTCAATTCAAGGAGTTCAAGGCTCTGGTGGAGACTCTGACTAGGAAGAAAATAAAATTTTTGCACTCAAATAATGGTGGAGAATATGCCGATGAAAACTTCACTGATTTTTGCGCTAAGGAGGGCATCAAAAGAGAGTGGACAAGTCCATATAATCCGAAGCAGAATAGGGTAGCAGAAAGAAAGAACAGAACTATTGTACAAGCAACTAGGGCCATGATGTATGATCAGGATATGCCAAAATTCAGAAGCATGCAACATAGCAGTCTATGTTCAGAAGAGGACTCCTCATCGTGTAGGAAACACTGAGGGGGGGGGTGAATCAGTATTTCTTTTCAAATGTTATTTTACCAATTAAAATATTTATATTCAAAACACAAGATGAACAACAAGAATAAATGTTTTTTATTAATATAATATTTGCAATAAAATAGATACAATATATATATGGTTCCAATCTGTTACCAAGCACCAACTTGGACTTTTGTGAGGCTCCAACCTCCAGAGCACCAACTCTGTTTTGTCAAGGCACCAACCTTGGATTTAGGAGCACCAACTCCTAGGACACCAATCCTTCCAGTTTTGAGGCACCAACCTCAAGGGCTCTGACCCTCTATTGTCAAGGCACCAACCTTGGATATAGGAGCACCAACTCCAAGGACACCAATCCTTCCAACTTCTGAGGCACCAACCCCAAGGGCTCCAACCCTTTGCCAGTTTACAGCTTCACTGTAGTCTCCATGCTATAGCATCAATGACAACCAATCTTCATATGAAGGGGTCTTTACAACTCTTCATACTGTCTACACAGAGTTTGCAAAAAAATATCTCATGATGATATCAAATAGCCATCATGATCTCCAATAATGTCTCCACACAACTTCAGTGTGTCTACAATTAACTGCACTAAGTTCTGCACAAGAATCAACTCTCAGTTTCAAGCCTCTGTTCTCACTGTCACTGCAAATGCTTCAGGCGTGACTGCTTCTCACTGTTCTAGCTATCTCTTACTTCCCAGAAAACAAATTCACACACACTTCAATGTTGGTGCTGGTTACTGTTCCCTTCAAGCTATGTTAGATGAAACTTTATTTATCCCTTCACAGAATTGTTCTTCAGGTTGCGTTATGTACCTAATTGACCCAGCACTGGTCCGAGCTTTTCAAAGGTGAATCCAATCAACAGAGTTGCTCGTCCTTCGGCTTCCTCCTGTCTTGCTTGACCTTCGGCTTCCTCCTGTCATGTTCGACCTTCAACTTCCTCCTGTCATGTTCGACCTTCAACTTCCTCCTGTCCTGTTGGACCTACCGCTTCTTCCTTTCTTCCAGTTCCAACAACCACCTTTTTTTTTCCTTTGTTATATAAGCCTGATATGCTGACCTTTGGCTTCCTCCTTGCTCGCTTGAGCTTCGACTTCCTCAACGCTCGTTCGACCGTTTGGCTTCCCTCCTCCAGTCGCTTTAGCTTCCTCTGCGCTCGCTCGTCCATCTATGCTCACTTGATTCTTCAACTTCCCGGTCCATGGCTTCCTCTGTCTATTCGAGTGTTCCAATACTCACAGGACACGTAAATTCAAAAGAGAGGCCATCTTTATTATTATTCAAACAATAGACTCTCTTGTGCTGTAACATGGAGCGAGCCATTTCAACAACCGTGCGGTTGCGGCGTTCAACAACACTGTTCTGCTGAGGGGTGTAGGGGGTAGTGAACTGGCGTTTTATGCCATGAGTAGCACAGAAGGTGGAAAAAGCAGAAGAACAAAATTCCCCCCCGTTATCTGTCCTAAGAGTCATGATATCACAGCTAGACTCTTTTTTAACTAAGGTTTTAAAATTCTGAAATATACTAAATGCATCAGATTTATTTTTTAGAAAATAAACCCACATCTTTCTACTGAAATCATCTACAATAAGCAGAAAATATTTGCACGCAGTGATAGAAGATATTTTCATGGGACCACAAATATCAACATGAATTAGCTGGAGTACCTTAGATGCGCGCCAGGATTCTCTATTCGTGAATGAAGATCGATGTCGTTTTCCAGCTTGAAACGCGCCGCATATGCCCAACTGCTGAGTCTGAATATCAGGTAATCCTGACACAAGTCCTTCCCGAGAGAGCTGAGAGAGATACTGCATGTTTAGGTGCCCATATCGCTGATGCCATAGAGTGCTGATGGGAGAAGCACGAGCTGCTAGAGCCACTTCTGGAAAATCACCAGTGTCAAGAAGTCTGTATAAACCATGATCTTCTAGGCCAACAGCAACTGTAAGTTTTGTCTCCCTGTCGATAATAGAACATTTGTGCATACTGAATACTACATCAAGCTGAGGAGAGTTCCTCATAATCTGACTGACGGACAGCAGATTAATTTCCATCCCAAGAACATAGTATACATTCAGGAAGATAAGTGTGCGTCCACCAGACTGAATTTGAACTGTACCTCTGCCATCTACTGTGTATGTTTCACCTCCTCCAAATACCACAGAGTCACTGAAAGGTGAGAAGTCAATAAACCAGTCACGCCTGTGAGAGAAATGGCGTGATGCACCAGAGTCAATGTACCAGGCAGATGATGGAATATGATCGGAAGACCTTTTAGCCATAAAAGCATAAAAGGCATAATATGTCTGCTCGGAATGTTCTGCAACATTTGCTGTCTGATGAAGTCCTCCCTGTTTCTTCTGTTCAGAGGCAATTCTCTGTCTGCAATCTTTCTTCATGTGACCAAATTTGTGACAGTAGTTACACTGCACAGTTTTCTTCCTAGCAGGATCAAAAGACTGGGAAGAACCTTTCTGTTGAAAGGACTGAGATGACTGATATTTGGCAGCAAAGGCATTTTCTGAAGAAGTTGATGCTGCACCACTACCAAACTGTTGTTTCCATCGATCCTGCTGCATAAGTTTGGTGCATAAGTCTGGGAACTTTAGATCAACATTAGTGGCAGTAATGTTTAGAGTTTCTATGAAGTGTTCATAAGATTGTGGTAGACTTTTCAGAGTAATGACCACCAGATCTTCTTCCTCCATGGTGCGACCAATGGCTTCGAGCTGATCTCGAATATCTTTAATCTTGTTGAGATGTTCCTATAAAGACATATGTTCGTCCATCATGATGGAAAACAGAGAAAGAAGGCTCTGCTTTTGTCGGATGTCTCGTGAAGATCCTTCAACTGTTGCCAGATCTCAGCAGCTGTCTTGCCAGAAGGAATCTGTGGTAACTGATCATCAGCGACAGAGAGCTTGAGAAGCATAACTGCTTCGCGATTTCGATCATCAAACTTGTCTTGGTCGGTGCCAGCTGTACCAGGACGGGGCTCCTTTTTGAGAACAAGCTGGTCAAGACGTCTATATTCAAAAATGGTTAACATTCTCTGTTTCCAGATGTTGTAGTTTGTGCCATTGAAGCGTTGACTACCTTCCAGCATCAGATTGGTTAATGAAGCCATCTGTCTGTTTCCCAAATAGTGAGATTGATTTGAACAGAATCTGATATATAACCCGAAATAAATACCAGTTTCTGGTGTGACCACACAGGATCAAATTTTGAGAGGCACAGTTCTACTTAGACCAGTAAATAGTTCAGGCGTGCAAGTGATTCAGATTACCAAAGTATATGAATCAACCCAGAAAGATGACTGTGTGTAATATGTATCAGTTCAACCAACCAACAATAGATATTCGTGGTCTCCTGTAGCACACTGGAAAACAACTGATTTTGTGCTACGACTTCTTGAAATGATACAGTACAGTTGTATCAAAAATATATTCTCAATATATATATATAAATGATATGCTGTATATAGTCACGGAAAAAAAAAAGGAATTATCCGCTGTAGATTTTCACTGTTTATGCAGCAAAGGAGGAATCAGGTCACTGGTACGAAGACTGGCAATTTAAGTGACTGACGTGCTGAACACGTAACACAAAAAAATTATTGTGCGTCGTTTTGCTGACTATAACGCTGCCTGTACGCTGACTGTTTTCGCTGACTGTAACGCTGCCGGTACGCTGACTGTTTTTGCTGACTGTAACGCTGCCTGTATGCTGACTCATGGATTGTCGGCTGCCCTCGTATCTTGATTTTGTCGAGGCTCCGGTGCTTTTGATTTCAAGATGATTGGTTTCAGCCGAGGTCGAATACCATTGCTTCGTCGGGGGTCTCGCTTGGGCCACAGACGATAGAAGCTTGAAGGACGCTACACGTGTTTTAAACAGAGATTTCGAACCAGTTAGGTGTAACCGCAGACAGCCGTAACACACCGATTTGATATACCGTCCGTCGATATACCATAGACTGCCGTCGACGAAATTTACCACGGGCCCTACGAAGATTTTTAAAAAGAAAAAAAAAAAAAAAAAACGATTTTTCGCTTCAAGAAAAAAAATCGTATTTGTAATGGATTATTAACATGCTGACTTCACTGAAACAGTCCTCCTAAAAAATTCCCGCTGCACGTATTTTCCTGATGAGGGTTTATGCGTAAAAAATTCGCTGGAGCCACAAAAAAAAAATTGAATCAACAGAGAATGAATCTGAGACAGAGAGCAATAGCTGAGGAGTTATTTTTAATGATCAACTTCTGTATCGAGATAGACGACTGTAAGCGTTTATCACAGTGAGCAAAGCCGAAGCTAAGACTCAGTGAAGGCTGCCTGGCTTACAGAGGACTCGACCTTAGAAAGGAATAGCAGAAATAACTCAAAAAACCTGCTCTGATAACATAAAACAGTGCGAAACACGCATATGGATTTCCAAATGAATTCAATGGATTGATTGAGCAACAATGCTCAATAATAATACAAAGATATTTACAAAGATAGAAACATCAAGTTTCTATGTAAGATTCAGTTTCATATAAGAAACTGCTAAAGAGATAGAAATAGCAACAGCTAGAATAATGAGCATTAAACTAAATTAGAATTATTCTAATAGTTTAGACTTAGGAACCCATTAAAAAAATTAATTATTTTAATATCTCCTTCATCGGTAGAATTTCCCCAAACCATTTATGGGTCTTGGAGATCTCATGTGCTTTAGCCTCTCCGCCAATTTTCATGGCTAGAGCACATCTGATGCTACCCCAAATCAATACTCCCTCTTAGCAAGGAATGTGCTTTAGTAATACTCTATTGAGCATCACCTTGATTATACGGCACCGGTACCTGTGCTGATGCTAGGCCTTCCTACCCAACATCCTCTGCACTTTTGCATCCTGTACTGCTGCCCATGGCCCTAACATTGCCACTGCTACATCTGTACGATAACTCCCTCTGCATCCGTGCTGCGGCTGGTCCTTCCTTCCAACACTGCATCTGCACTACAGCCCTCTCTCATCATGCTGCATCGTGCTGCCCTTAACACTACCACTGCTGCTGCTGCTGCTGCACTATAACTCAGTTACTGAGACGATAGTAACTTATCTACCCAACTATTGACATCCTTGTTAGGCTAGAAACCCTCCCGATGTTGAAGCTCTCTCTGCTACTATCTTGTGCTCCCTCTGCTGCCTCTGCACTGCTGCAACAATCCTGTGCCTCTCGCACTGCTGCAAACACCTTTGTGCCTTCTCACACTGCTGCAACCTCCTTTGTGCCTCTCGCACTGCTGCAACCCTCTCTGCACTGCCAGGGACTATTGCACTCTAGCACTCTCTACTGCTCCATCCGCATTTGCTTCTACCAACATCCGTCATCCTGCTATTGTCTCTTCTAGGCTCCCGTAACTAGATATGATCCAAGAGTTTGGGTACCTCAAGGATCCTACCTCTCATCTCCTGTAGTCCTCTTGACTACAACTCGATGTCTCCCCACCTCTTCTCTAGAGGTACATGAGCACTTATGGCACAATCGTAATCATCCTCTGCCTCCTCCTTTGCCTTCGCTGGCGTACCTTAGAGTCAGACGCCTCTCCCTTATTCTTCTTCCTAGGACATTGGTTTGCATAATGGCCCAGTTCCCCACAGTTGAAGCACTTTATCTTGGAGAGGTCCTTTTTCTTCCTCTTCCCTTGCTGCCCCACAGATGCTAGAGCTGCATCCTCTTCCTCCTCTTTCTTGACCCGGGCTCCTTTGCTACTACTTCTCGCCTTGGTCAGCCGTCTGATCTCTTCTTGGCGAAGAGCTGCCCACAGTTCTTCCCAATCTGGAAGATTCTCTTTGCCCAAAATGCTTTGGACAAATGTCTCCCACTCCTCGGAGACTGCGTTCAGGGCAATCCTCACCATTAACTCTTGATCCAGCGTGGCCCCTATGGAAGTCAGTTGTTCCCGAATCTCCTTCAACCTACTGAGGAAGTGATCTACCCGCTCCCCCTTCTGCATCTGATACGACCGCAGTTGATTCTCCAGTAGCATCTTCCTCTGCACGTGTTGACACCTAATCCTCAGTGATTGGGGAACTGAATGTGAACAGTCATCGAGAAGATGAACTGAACAATCACATTCTTGTATATATTAGATCGCTGGTTAAACGAATAAATGCATTAGTTTTCCTGGAGTTACTCCTGGCCTGACATGGTATCAGAGCACAGGTCCCAGGTTCCTTTTTTAGGCGTCCCTTGTAACTCCTGTCCATTGCCTGCTCTCTGCTCCTCTCTGTCCAATTTCTGGAAGAATGCCTCCCTGCCTGAAGACTGCGTACCTGACTCCTCTGCTGGTGCCGCTGTCTGCTATGATAACGCCTCGAACTTGGTAACGCCGCTGTTCTTCCTACAATCTCCGAATTCAAGCGGTAATGCATAATTCAAACTAGGAATCCATCCACTGTTATTGATGATAGTTACCGTTTGCACTGTTTTTTTTTCCACTGTTAATGCCGAGAGGCTCCCGTAATGGCTCCCACCCCTGCTCCAGAGATGTTTCATAAGATTTAATCGAAAGGTGAATCTCTGCAATGCGACGAGTCGCATCATGTGACCACCCCACTGTCTTGGTCGTTAGATTCTTAGATAGCCCTCCCATACGGGGATGGCAAAAAGCTAGACTCTCACGGTGTTAAATTACAGTACAATCTCCTATTTATTGATATTGCTCGAAGGAGTCCCGAACAGGCGTAGGATCATAGTAAGAAAGCTGTAGTGCCGAGTTAGTAATTTGGCGCGGCAGCTGAAATCTGATGCGGTTCATTCCTTCCAATATAATAAATTACAGTTGGGTAATTCGTGTAGGATTGATGCCGAATCTGTAGAGGAGCCCCTCTAAAGTTGTGTGAGATGGACTGCAGATGAAATCGATAAATGCATATATTACTTTTGTTCTCCTCTTCACAGAGACAAGTCTTATTGTCTGTAAAATTTATTGTTGTAGCGTTGAATAGTGTTTTGAAGCCAGAGTTTGAAGCCAGTGTTTTGAAGCCAGTGTTTGAAGCGTTGAATAGTGAGTTTGAAGCCTGACTAGATAAATTTTTTGCCTTCCTTTCTAGCAGCAATATATATATTATAGTGGCAGCAAGCGCTCAAACATTTTTTGCAGAGATATATATATGGTGATATATGTATGATCAATAATGGCGTAGCAGAATTTTGAATGATTTTTTTTCTCCATATCAAAATCAATTTTTAAAGCAGCGGAAGTTTTTTAAGAGAATTTTTTTTTGCCATCAGAAGCATTAATATATCAGCAAAAGTTTTTTTATATCAGCAGAAGTAACCTTTTACATAATGCATTCAATCATCTCTATGATAGGAATAGTTCTCACTGGCAAGGAGAACTATCCTGACTGGTCCCAGATGGTAAAACACACCCTCATTTTCAATGAGCTGTGGAAAGGAGTGTGTGTCGGAGAAGGAGACAGTGAACCAGAAAAGCCTACATCAGACAAAGAGCTCGCCATCTGGGAAAACAAGAACATCAAAGCGTATGCATTAATCGCAGCGTCTGTAAATAAGGAGGTGAGTCGTCACATTTCAACATGTTCAACTTCCTTTGAAGCTTTACAAAAGCTGAAAGAGCTCTATGACTCACATTCTGCACTTGAAGTCGTCCAACTTATGATAAAACTCTTCACTCTTGAACTGCAAAATAATGACCCTCTTGCTCTTGCATCTGAAATAAAATCTATAGTGCATGATATCAATTCCACTAGTTGAGCTGGATATCTCTCTTATTGCTTTTCTTAAGGCACTTTATCCTACATACTCCAATTATCTTGAGTCTTTGCAAGCAAATGGAAATCTCAAAGATATAACCTTTGACTCTCTTGTGAAAAAGTTTGCTGAGAGAGAAAAAAGCCTTTGGAAAGAAGACAACCCCTAAATCTTCTGAAGAGACTGTGTGCCTTGCTCATAAAGAAAAGTATCTTGCTCAAGATTCTACAAGAGGAAGAGGTGGACGAAGAGGAAGAGGAAGATATTTCAGAGGCAGGGGGGGCAGACATTCTCAAGGAGAAAAGTCATATTTACATTGTATTTGCTGCAAAAGAAATGGATCACATGATGCCTCTACATGCAAGCTACCATGGGAAAAAATTGAGTAGAGAAGAAACCAACAGAAAGGTAAAACTGATGATATAGACAAAGCTAAAGCACCTGAATCCGCTCACTATGTTGAGGCACAATGTAACATTGGAGTAAATGAAGATTTGTTTAATACTTCACTTGCTTCTTGGAAAAATGATTGGCTGCTTGATTCAGGAGCAACCTGTCACATGACTCATAGAAAAGATTTTTTTTAAGATTTCACTGACAATGTTGATGGAGTAGTATACTTTGCAAATCAATCAAAAATCAAGCCATCAGGGCTTGGCACAATCAGGCTTAAACTGCCTGGTCTCTCAGACTTTCTTCTGGATCATGTTCTATATCTCCCACAGCTCAAGAGAAACTTGTTGTCCTTGGTCCACATCCACTAGCAAGGTCACTCCATTCATATGTTTGATGGCAAGCTTGAGGTAAGAAAAGCATCTGATCACTCACTTCTCATGAGGGGTATAGAGAAGAAAGGCTTTTCAAACTGCAAGGAACATCTGCTCATGCACAACATTTCTCATATATTTCTCATCATGAAGAAGGTACACTTCCATCAAGTTTATTATGGCATGATAGATTTCGACATTTAAACTATGACAGTCTCCGCTTATTGAAGAAAAATGGTGTTGTTAGTTTGCCTACAATTCCTAGAAAACTTAAGCAATGTGATGCTTGCATTCTAGGAAAGCATAGCAAACAGTCTTTTCATGACTCACATTCAAGAGCACATAGGAAGCTTGAACTTATTCATTCAAATTTATGTGGTCCAATTCCTGTTTCTTCTGCAAATGGAAATAAATATATCATGACATTTATTGATGACTACACCAGAATGTGTTGGGTGTATTTATTGAAGAAAAATCTGATGCTTTCCTAACATTCAAGAATTTTCATAAATGGCTTGAAAATGATGCACAATCTCATATTGGGTCTATTCGCACTGATAATGGAAACGAATATACATCAAATGAATTTGAACACTATCTTCGCCAACATGGGATTAAACATCAAACAACTGTACCTTATAATCCCCAACAGAATGGTGTAGTTGAAAGAATGAATACAACAATCTTGAATATGGTATGGTCCATGCTCTTCTTCAAAAATGTGAAGATAATGTTTTGGGCTGATGCTATTCTATGTGCTACATATATAAAGAAGAGATGTCCATCTAATGCTATAAGAAACAAGACTCCTTATGAATTGTGGTATGGACATGTTCCTTCGGTAAAACATCTCAGGATCTTTGGTTCCACCTGTTATGCTT
>APFE031011119.1:2414-49913 GCA_000404065.3 Pinus taeda
TCATCGCGTTCCTTTGCCGCTCGAGCGCTTCTTCGAGCAAGATTTTGATAGGATCTCCTGCCCCCTCGTCTTTCTTCTCATCCGCCATGGAAGGCCGTCGGGATTTTCGAGGCTGGTCTTGCAAAGGTTCGACCAGTTCAAGCCCTAACTCCTTATATCCTGACCTCGTTGGGGACATGCAAAGAAAAACAGAGAAAAAGCAGACCGTTCTGATACCACTGATCCAGATTTAAACAGGAACGCAACCAATTACAGAGATAACCATATACACAAATATGCAGCGGAAATAATGCTTTATTTCATTAATGGAAAATACTGAAATATGCTTACAATCAGAAATGGAAATAAACTAGCTAGGGCGATGGTAGCTATCTCTGAGAAGAGATGTGTGGGCTACATGCCTCTGAACTGACTTACAATGAGGCTTGAAGGCCTATTTATTGTTGAGAAACAATGAAAAACCCTTAACATTCCAAAACCTAACCCTAGGAGATGAAACGCCAAACTGTAGGCCCCGTTTGGGGGTAAGTTGGTACATCAACTTCCCGGGGTTGTAACTTTAGCATATGATCTCCGTTTGACGCGTACAATAGCTCATTAGAAAGATCTATTCGAGCACTATCATTGTTGGATTGGCAACACCGGTCCATGTCACATGGACCCGTGTTGCCCCTGGATTCCCAAAAAACTTCGTTTAGGGCCTCAAAACGGCTCCGGAAGTTCGGGACCCGAAAAACTGCTAAAAATAGTAAGTTGTGCTACAATTAATGAAACTGAAAATGCTGAGAAAGACAATGGTGGGGGTCCAGGTGGACTTGGCAGGTTGCCACCAATATCCACCTGGATCAGCCACGTTTTAGCCTCTCTGCATACAGAACTCTCCCTATAATATCCGGCTATCCAGATTGCTCATAGTTTACTTCAACCACCTTGTTTTCAAGGCGTAGGGCTCTCCTTGCGCCTTGCATCGCCCTCTGCATTCTACTTCTGAATCTTCCTCAACCACCTTGTTTTCAAGGCGCAGGGCTCTCCTTGCACCTTGCATCACCCTCTGCATTCTATTTCTGAATCTGCCTCCTTCTCTGGTTGATGTTCGGCCCATCTGCTGTGACGCGAGCTTTCTCTCCGGCTCAGGTGAGTTTTTACCGCTTCCCCTGTTTTATTTTATCCATACTTAAATTTCCTTCTATTGTTTATGGACGTCTCTGTTCAATATTCTGGAAGGCCTAAGATTGGTTTTTTATGATAGCTTCTATGTAATCATGTAACTGTGAAAGTTTATTTCCTCCCGGTATGGTTCTCATATCAAATCGGAATCGTTTGCTTGGGAAGAACCTATACATGCATGGTTCTTCTTCCTCTCTTTGATCTGTCAAATTATAAACTTCATGGTCTTTATTATAATGGCTCTTCTCATCGCTATCATGGTTGGGAGAATCTGGGGTTGAATTGAGGTTTGTTTCATAGCAATCAGCCTCTTTAGTGAATGGCTCTGGTCGCCCTTATCATGCTCGGGTCCTCTTGAATCATGTGTGCCTCCATCCTTATGATCATCAAGTCACGTTTCTTTATCTATAGCCCCTGCTCGGATCTTCATTTCAAAATCGGGCAATGGTGGTGCATTTTTCAGATTTACTACTGTTGTTGTGACTGTCGGACCCAACCATCAGCATAATCGGCATTCTGCTAATCAGCTCTCTTCCCTCTCACCCCTGGTTTTTCTGTCTGGTATGAGATGTTTTCTTCAGCATCTTTACCGGATTATTGGTTTGAATTTTCTCCGGTGATTTGTCCTTTACACTTTCACGGATCCAGAAGATTTGATATCGTCAGTTTTTCCTTCCTTGTTCTTTCTGTCGGCTGCACTTTATTACAAATGGCTTAAATAGGCGATTTCTCCTGTACTCAAGGATCCTTTTTTATCTATCGATTCTAGTATTTTATAGTAGTTTACTTCCGATCCTCCTTGGATCGTATCTATGGCTCTGAGGCCATATCTTTTTTAAGTACTTTTCAGTTCTGGCTCCCTCCCTACTGTCGGATCCGCTTCTTCCATCCAGGTATTTTGTTATTCAGGCTTCTGTCTTTTCTTCCTTCTGGGGCCTTCTATCATATTCTATTATCATGTCGGAGGGAGTTGTGTCATCTGACACTCAAGCACTTATCAACGCGACCATTGATGCCGAGAGGGCCTATGTCGCTTCTCCAGGCTGGCATGCCATTGTGGAGGAGATGCTCCCAACTAGATTTGCTGCACATTCTCCCTTTGAAACTGAGGATAGTACTCCTCGGTTTTTGGGCAAGCCTCTTTCCACTAAAGGTGATTCTAATGCTCATGATGATCTTTACAACCACCGCTGCCGCCCCGTTAAAACTGGACCACCCTTGAAGGCGGTCTCCGTCAACAGTGTTTTCTTGGCGGAGCGCATCGACAGCCTACAGAAGCTTGCACTTGTCGGGAATTGGCACTTCCCGCACATGAAGGAACTGGATATGCGGAAATGGTTAACGGAGAAATGGTCCCCTATCATAGGTTATACTCCTATCATTTCTCGCTTGATGAAAGATTGGTACTCCTTCCACTTCCTTCAAGTGTCGGACCTGGAGAACATTCTCAATAAACCTTGGGTTGCTGGCAGAAGCTTTCTTTTCCTGTCCAAGTGGTACAATGGTTTTGACCCTTTAAAGAACACACCATCCAACTGTATGATTTGGGCAAAGCTGCCTAACTTGCCATTGGAACTCTGGTCTCCCGAGACTCTGACAGATTTGGGGAACACTATTGGAAAATTTATATACGTCGACCCTTGGTGTAAGGGGGAAAGGGATAAGAGGGTGGCATGGCTACTCATCGAGAATCCTTTCAAGGGTGAGTATCCTGAATTCATAAATATAATCTTGGAAGGCAGGCAAGTAAGGTAGAGAATTGATTTCTGGGGCATCCCGTTCCGATGTTCTCATTGCCATCGGACCGGTCACCTTATTAAAGATTGCAAATTTCGCAATGGCAGAAGGATTAAATCTTCTCTTTCAAGACATCGGACACAGGAGTTTGTGCCATTCTCCAGGGGTCTGGGTAGCCTTCCTTCATCTCCCGATCACCACGGTGCTGGTCCAACTATGGGCGATGTCCCCCCGCTCGACTCTTCCCATCGACTGCTCGACTCTCCCCAACGACCGATCGTCTCTTCATCTATTTTTCCTTCTCTTGAGCCTATTATGGACTTCCCTGTCCCTGCTCCTCTCCTCCCGACATGAATAAGAGGGACTTTATTGTTGGATCGCATACCATTATGATCAACTCCTCATCATCATCCCTGGGCCGTCCATCACCTTATACCCCGCATGTAACGAAGAAGGGAAAAGAACCGAAGGGTGCTCCTACCCAATGTAATTCACCCTCTGAATCGCCTACCAACAACTCGGAGAGTGACATCGATTTGTTCATACAAAGGAACCCCCTTGAGTTCGAACCTCTTACCATACATAAGCCTTCACTGAATCATCCTCCATCCATTAGTCCAAATTCGGCAATTAACATCACTGTCAGAAAAAAAAAAGGGTGATCGTCGTCATTTTCGGGGAAGGACGATAGCCACCGACCTAGGCATAACAAATCTTTCATTGGTGGAGGTACCAATCATGGAATCGGATGTCCCACAGCCTCTTAGAGCACGATTGGCTGGTGAACCTTCTCGATGACATTTCTCATCTCACTAAATGTTCAGGGTTTGGGCGTCTCCCATAAATTTCGCGCGCTCAAACATTGTTTGTCTCTGGCCCGTCCTAAAATCGTTTTTATCCAAGAAACCATGCACTCTAGCAGGGTGTTCATAGCTTATTTCAGGAAAATGTATCCCTCTTGGTTTATGGTGGCTATTGGGGCAAACGGGTTGTTGGGTGGCCTCGTTGTCCTATGGGATCCCATGTGGATTAAGGCAAGAGCATTCAAATATTGTGCGGGTATCATGATTTCAGCAAAGGTCTGTGGTCATGCTAATATATTAAATCTTCTTAATGTTTATGGCCCTTGCAGGAACAGAGCTCCTTTCTGGGAAAGGCTGTTCGCGTCTGAAATTTTGGATATGGAATCATTGCTGTTAGCCGGGGATATGAATTTTACCCTCAGCCCAGATGAGTGCTGGGGTACAGGCAGGAAGAAGGATCCCCTTTTGGATAGGATCAGAATGGAGCTTTTAAACAAGAATCTTGTAGATAGTTTTCCAGAAAATATGGGACCGACTTGGGAAAATGGCAGAATGGGCTCGGCATTTATAGCCAAAACGATCGATCGCTTTCTCATAAAAGCAAATGTCATAGAAAAATGGGGCATGCCATTTTCCTCCATTGCAAATGATTTCTTGTCCGACCACAAGCCCATCCTTCTTGAATGGAGGACTCTTCTAAACAGAAAGGACTTTTATTTTAAATTCAACGGGATCTTCCTGGAAGATAATTCCTTCAATGAGGTTATTTCTAAGAGATGGAGGGAGCTGGCAGGTTCTGAAGACGCTGTCTTCCTGACCTTCCGTGAAAAGATACAACGCCTCAAAAAGACAGCAAAGGAGTGGCAACTATTGAAGATAAAACAGGACAAACACGAGCTCTTACGCATTCAAAGGGAACTGGATGCTATAACATCGTCTCTCCCTCACATGATGTCATTAAACAAAAGGAAGTCCATAAGGGAACTGGAAAAAAGGAAGCTTTATCTCCTTAGTATGGAACAAGCTACATGGCGGCTTAAAAGCAGAGCTTTGTGGCTCAAGGAAGGTGACCGTAATACCAAGTTTTTTCAAAATTTCGCCAATGCCAGGAAAAGGAGAAATGCAATATGGAAGATTGAAGACGGAAAGGGTAGGTATTTTTACTCACAAGAGGATATTTCAAATGAAGCTAGCAGGGTCTTTCAGAAACAATACAAAAGGACTCAATCAAATGCAAATGACTTGTTTTGGGCTGCCGAACATACGCCTGTTATCTTCGATGAATCTTCATATGAAAACTTTATCAAACCTGTAACAGAGGAGGAGCTCCTTGCTGCCATGAAGGCATCAAAAAAGGAAAAGAGCCTGGGCCCTGATGGTTGGCCCATCGAATTCTTCTTACATTTCTACGAGCTGTTCAAAAACGACCTGCTGCACATGGTGGAGGCTTCACGGTTGTCCGGATCCATACACTCAGCTCTATCACCTACCCTCATTGCTCTCATCCCCAAGAAGAATGATTCTACATCATTTTTGGATTATAGATCGATCGCTCTCTGTAACTCATTGTTCAAAATAATTACTAAAATCATCGCAGAGAGGTTAAAACTGATTTTTAACCGCTTCATAACCAGGGATCAACATGCCTTTTTATAGGAAAGTAACATATGGGATGTTGTGGCGCTGACCCAAGAATGCCTCTTCACTCTTCGGTCTAAAAATATAAAGCCAGCTATTCTCAAAATTGATTTGAAAAAAGCATATGATTATGTTGACTGGGGTCTCCTTAGGATCCTACTTGCCAAAATCGGTTTGCGCAGGAGAGGTATCGAATGGATTATGGCATGTGTTGAAAATATAATTTTTTCGGTCATTATCAACGGCTCACCCTCTCCTTTATTCAAAGCCGAACGCGGACTCCGTCAGGGATGTCCCCTCTCTCCGCTGTTATTCATTTTGGTCATGAACACACTTAGCATTCAACTTAACAGAGCTGTATTAGGGTTTTGCTTCAGACCGATAAAGATTGCCAAAGATTTTTTCTTATCCCACAATCTTTTCGTGGATGACATCCTTGTTTTCGCTATGCTTCAAAAAGCATCCTGGCAATGCCTCTTTATCATTTTCGACAGGTTTCAATCTGCATCTGGTATCAGTATCAACAAGGAAAAATAAAAAATTTATCATAATGACACAGACGAGGATATGGCTTCCTAGATTGCCTCTCTCTTTGGTATAGAAGTTGTCACTATCGACTATGGCATGAAATATCTCGGCTTCAATCTTAAACAGAAGGGATATAAGACGGGGGATTGGTCATGGCTCCTGGACCGCTTTTATAACAGAATTTCCGGATGGGAGACTAGGCTTCTATCTTTACCAGGGAGATTGGTATTGATACAGACAGTGTTGTCTCAGCTGACCATATATTGGGCGCACTTATTTTTTCTCCCAACGTTTGTCATAAAATAAATGAAATCTTATGCAGCAAATTTTTTATGGGGGGGAAAAACATTCCAATCCAAATATCATCTGGTTAAGCTGGATTCCATTGCGAAGCCAAAACAGTCGGGAGGTTGGGGCCTTCTGGAGATGAGAAGGATGGGAAATGTGCTTCTATGTAAATCTTTCCTACAAGGTATTTACGGATCTGGACCATGGAGAAAATTTATAAAAATGAAATATCTACAGGGAAAAAGCATCGAATTTTGGTATAGGAGGAACGCCTTGGGGATTAAACGTGGATCAGCCATATGGTTAAGCTTTTGCAAAAACAAATCATTTATTTTGAGGAATTTCCGCTGGAAGCTATATTCTGGAGCAAATGTTTTCTTTGGTTATGATCTCATCCAAGACAGCCTCAACCAACATCCTCAGTCTGATCTGGTTGCTTATCTTCACTCCAGAGGCATCTTCACATGGGAAAAACTTATTATCTCCTGAGTAAACTCCTCGCCCGTTTGGATTGATGCTGCGGATCTTTCCTTACCTGCACATATTCGCCCCTTGTGGGATTCGTTTCGTCAATCTCTTCTAATCTTGCCCATCAGAAGGTCAGAGTGTAAAGACAACTTGGTTTGGAAACTGCCACATGCTCCACTTCCAGTCCGAGTCAAGGATATTTACGCTGCTCTTTCGCATCTGTCAACTTCCAATGCACACCCGATTTCTCCTCCTTCTTTTTGGAACGCTGTCTGCCCTATAAAGATGATTCTATTTTCATGGCTTATATTCTGGAACAGGAACCTTACGTGGGAAGTCTTACAGAAGAAGGGCTGGCAAGGTCCTGGGCGTTGTGCCTTCTGCTGAGGTGCTGAGGAATCAAACCTCCATATGGTCTTTAAATGCCAATCGACTCTGCAAATCTGGTATGAAATATCTTTTACCATGGATTTCCCTTACTTTGTTTTCTCATCTGTACAGGAAGGCATCTTTTGGTGGAGTGCACGAACAGCTTCTTGGCGTTCTATGTTTCTCATGGTTTGCTGGTACATTTGGAAATGGAAAAACGACTCCATTTTTAACAACATCCACCGGCCTATTTCTACCATTTTACAAAGCATAAAGCATCTTATGGTACTCCTGGGGATATAGGCTCTTCCCATCTTATGTGACGTGCAAGATCTGTTTCTTATTTTATGAACAATATTGTCTTCCGAGATGTATTTTGACACATTCTGCTTATTTTGACTTTTTTACTCTATATTCCTATATGTATATAGGCTCATTATGCACACTCACAATACATCCTTGATATGACTATGCTGTTTATACATGATCGAAACCTAAAGCTTTTTGTTTTTCATGCTCACGGTTTACCATATAAACCATGTAAATGATCTACACATCAATATAAAAATTTGATTTGTCTTTTGAAAAAAAATATTAGAGACTTACTCGCCAGCGTTTTCATGATTATCATGTGTCCAACAAAGAGATGGAAAGATACATTATCCATTATCAATGTAAAGATATGAAGTTCATTTATAGCGTTCAACATTGAAATAATTCGTGTGCCAAATTTTTCCTTCTGTAACTAAAAATAGATCAACGTGCACATCACTTTGAGGTGCATGTTAAAGTTGAGCGATGGGAGCCACCTTTTAGAATTTAACACAATTTATGTTTATATAATGGCATTGGATTACTTATTTGAAGGAAACTGTTCTCTTGACATTGAACTAAATCAAGATTTCTCTTTTTTTTTTTTCTTCTGTTTTTCCTTTTTAATATTTATTTAAGTAATTTTACCATTTATTAAATATATTAAAAGCATTGATTATATAGGAGTGTATTTATTATATATTTTTATAATTTAAATATACAATGAGTTAAATTTAATATACTATTTTGGTTATTATAGATGTTTTTTTTTTTTAAATATTTTTTTATAAAATTTTATTATTTATTAAATATATTTTAAAAATTGATTATATAATATTTATTTATATTTTTTATAATTTAAATATACACTAGTTAAATTTAATATATATATATATATATAATATATATATATATATATATATATATTATTTTTTTAATAATAAAATTATTATAAGTTATTTTTGTTTTATAGGTAATTAATTGGTCAGTGTTTTTCAAAACATTCCAGATTCAAAATCAGCCCAACTAAAATAATAACAACAACAACTTAATTATTTTTTCTGTTATAAAATATAATTTGTAACTTTAATATTTTATATTTAAATAAATTTACTTTCAATATTCATTACAACAACAACTTAATTATTTTTTTCTTTTATAAAATATAATTCGTAACTTTAATATTTTATATTTAAATAAAATTACTTTCAAATCATTACAAGAAAACCTTAACTATTTTTTTCTTTTATAAATATTTTTCGTAACTTTAATATTTATATTTAAATAAAATTACTTTCAATATCATTAATTGTAATACCTTTAACATTTTATCAAATTATTAATATTATTTTAATTTCTTAAGTCTGTAAGAATGTGAATTCTCTGAATTCTTTTAAGTTTATAGGAACCAACTTGTCCTGACGATGAACCACACTGGTTGGTTCGAAACGCGTCGACAAAGAATTTTTTATGTGATTTTGCCGTAATTATTCTCACAAACAAGATTATGGATCACAAAAGTCTGAATTCTTTAGGAATGAATTAAATTTATATGAATGAATTTGTTATATTCATAAGGAGTCTATTTTGAAATATGATTTTTAGACTTTTAATATTATTAATAATTATTAGGTGGATGGTAGAGATTTAACATAACATTAAAGATATTGTTACTTCTAAGTTCAAAGAAAAAATGTCGTGTGAGAAAGATTTAATACTAAAAGAAAATTAAGTTATTATAAGAAGGTCACCAACCCCACCCTAGAAGATCAAAAGTATCTCTCTATTTTAACTAGCTCAAAGAAGAAAAATAATATAGCAAAGATTAGAACGAATTCTGTAATGCCCTGAGAAATTGTAAATATTTGGTTTTTATTGTGGTAAAAGATAAACTGCAAATGACACTATTGCTCTTTGGAACTTAATATATAATTTTTTATTATTGTTCTTTTAAATAAATAAGAAATGTTTCATTTACGTGCTGGCAACTTCTTGAAAAGGGGAAGTTGGGAAAAGAGGTTGGGGGTAATTGTTAACCTAACTACCTCCCCTAACTGGAAGGTTTCCAGAGAAAAGGAAGGGGAGGAGGCAAAAATCTGTGCTATACGGACAAGCAGAGGAAGAGAAAAAGAAAAAAAGAAAAAAGAAAAGGCTAAGTCTGGTGATGACCAAATAGCCAACCACTTGGTGCGATTATCTTGTTGAGGACCGTAGTCCTGCAAGAGTGCAAGGGGGGAGATTCTGGTCCCAAAAGACGAATCTCATGGTAGGGTGGCAAAACAGAAACAAAAATCAAAAGAAAGGCTAGTTGCTAGGCTTCGAGAGTACACAGCGGTTCAGAGAACCAAGGTGAACAGTTTAGTTGAGAAGGGCAAGATCGACATCAGAGAAAAAAAAGGTACTGGAATAATCACGGTTGTGTGTGATTATTTCTGCTTTATCTATGGAAAGGATACTCATGACTCTGTGTGATTATTTTCTTCTTTATTTATGGAAAGGATACTCACGGTTGTGTGTGATTTTTTCTGCTTTATCTATGGAAAGGAATACTCACTGTTGTATGTGATTATTTTCTGTTTTCTTTCTGGAATCATAAAAGAAAAAAAAACAAATAAACATAGTTGAAACCCTCAGGTATAGGGTTGGACGTTAATACAGCATAAACTGATTAGGGTCAACTTGGCTCCTAAAAAGGAAAAAGAATAGGATTATGGCATTCCTATAAGGGCATGCAAAGGGGGGATATTAACTGTAGAGGAGCTGTAGGCTTCTAAAGGGTTCTAGAACACCCACCACCCTAGTGTGGGTAAGTAAAACTTTAGGAAATGTGAATATATACCTATATATTTATACAACATAACATCCATATCGATTGTGAATCAAACCTTACCCGAATAGATATAAGTTGACAACTGTAAACACGATTTAATATTTGGAACCAGTAATAAATACGTATAAGGGGTCTAACTGTTGATTAAAGTGGAAAATGTTGAGGGTAAAAGTTGGAAGAACCGGGTCTATAGCCGGTCGCCGAGGCATTAATAGAGATTGGGCCTGGTGTGTAATGCTAGTCACACAAGTTCTACACATACAAGTAAACTATTACAAATATTTCGATGGTACAATTTTCATGTAGGAAGGTTTTATTCATATAATAGTCAAATGGAATCCATATAGCAAAACGAAAATCATGACAAGGGTTGCATGGAATTCCTCCTCCTCGAAAGACACCCGAGGGTAGCCACAGGATGTGGGATAGGAGGTTGCACGGAATTGTGCAAGTAAATAACCTATTAAGAAGGAACAATAACCAGTAACCCTTCCAAATTGCACAAGAAACCGTTCTCAGGAACAACCAAGTACTTAAAATAAAATTTCATGCAAAGTTAGGCATTCAAATTTACATGAGCAACGACAAGGAAAAGAATATGTGCAGATTGAAAAAGTGCCAAGACATCATAAAAAACCGATGGCATTGAACTGTAGTTGTGCCGCCAATAAGAGGAGAAACATATGACAAAAAAAGGAAACAAAAATTGAGCCAGGTCGATAGGTGCCATATTTACACATTCCGACATGTAGTAGACATTGAACCATTGCATTATATTATCCAATAAAATATACAGAGGAATAATAATCCATAACAATGCAATAAGAGCTCAAAGTGTCACGCCATGTATACCAAAACATGACGAATAAGACTTAATCAATAAATTACACAGGGCTTCATTTAGGTTTCCCTGAGGTGAGCTATCGTATAGGTATAGTTCACAATAACCAACCAGATGTCCATGGAGTAAACCCAAACTGTTGCTTCAAAAGAGTTATTACATAAATTAACAGAATAATCCCTGTTTCAGCCTTAGGGCTAACTCGACCCCCCAAAAACCCTCTACCCAAGCACGGGTATAAGACTCGAACCCTACAACTCTCGGCTGTGTGCAAGAGAAATAAACAGCAGAAATCGACTAATTTAGAAGTCATAACAGTTGACAAATCTAAAACCCAACGGTGGAAGTTAACCATGGCAGCCTCTTACCCGGAGATCTAGAGCAATGGAGGCTGGCTAGTTATTTTCTTCACAGCCCAGCTTGAGGATTCCTGACTCCAGAAGGAAACCCTGCAACCAGAGAACAAACTGTTAGCCTTTGACATTCGGGAGAAATTGCAGAGCATCAAAAATGAAATGTCAGGAGTAAAAGTATTAATCTCGTAGCAAAATTTCTTACTCAGGGCTTAGCTGTGTTATGGACGTCATTCTTCCACATCTGGAAGGCTTCCAAGACTCCTCTCAAGGCCTGGTAATAGGTAGAGTAAGTCCGCGAAGTAACATGGCAAAGAGGCGAAACCAGCACCCACAAACGTGAAAATGAGAACGTAACCAATAACCGGGTAATGGATAATCCAACCTCGAAAGAGTTGCGCCGTTGGATCAACAACCTGCCTCTCCTCCGTCGATATGGCAACAAACTCGATCCGAAGAACAGTAGCATGGGAGACCTGCTCGCACCACGTAGGGGTAGAGCAGAAAAAAAAATCCAACATCATAAAACCCAACATCAAATCTCTGTACCGTGCAACAGGCTCAGAATTAAATGGAATAGCCAGGTGTAAACAAAACCGTCTATTGTAAAACTATAGTAGCAGGTGTCGAGTCACCCAAGGAGAGGAGAGTTATGAGCGATGGCTCTGGGGGTTTTGGGCCTTAAATATCCCGAGAATACATTAACTGCTTCCAGGAAACTATGAATAGCCGGAGGAATTGGAAACAGTCAGACAGTTGACCGATGAAACAATATCAGAGTAATGTTTATATAAAAAAAATAAAAAAATTACTGTTGAATCTTTATATTATTTTAATGCGTGTAATTATAAGGAGATATGACAATTGGTATCAGAGCTAGGCTACAAAAGCTGAGGCCTCTGGGAAATGGAAATTGACATTCAATTTATTTTGTCTCTATGTTTAAAATGTTGACCTTTTCCGTTCTTGCTGTCATTTTCCTATGTTAAAGACAGGACAAACAGAAGAAGCTTGCAATACAAACCAGGTTATTTTGGAGACGGTGTAGGAATTGAAAAACGAAATGGCCCGGTTACGTGAAGATAATGCACGATTAACGATGGAACAAGAAAGAATTCTAAAAAGCCTGTTTGATAGGCAGAGCTAGCCGCCAGTTAATCCCAATGCAAAACAACAAAGAATGTCAGAAGAACAGAACCACCATACAGAATC
Source organism: Pinus taeda (assembly GCA_000404065.3). NCBI lineage: Eukaryota > Viridiplantae > Streptophyta > Pinopsida > Pinales > Pinaceae > Pinus > Pinus taeda. The sequence continues at coordinate 14,961 of APFE031011119.1, forward strand.
TGAGGGGTTGGAAGAGAGGGAGGAATGATCTAATAATGCATCAGAACAACAGACTTCAAAGAGGCATCGAATAGAATTGCAAGGGGAGTTCCGGAAGATTAAACCACCTCACTTCAAGGGGGAACAAGAAGAAGCAGCTGAGGCATGGTTGATAAATATGAACAAATACTTCCAGCTATATGAATATGATCATAACCTGAAGGCACGATTGGCCATCTTCTAATTACAGGGAAAAGAGACCCTGTGGTGGGAAGAAGTCAAGATCGTAAAGGGAGTAAGTGAATAGACCATAACTTGGGAGAAATTTCAAAGGTACTTCAAGGAAAGGTACCTGACAGAGTGTTTCTACGACGAAAAGGCAAGGGAATTCCATGACTTGCAGTTGGGGCAGCAGACCATGGACGAATTTATCACCCGTTTTACTTCCTTGCTTCGTTATGTACCTTATATTAGAGAAGAAAAAGCTAAGGTGCAAAGATTTGTGAGTAGTTTACCCTTGTACATGTAGGAAAGGATTGAGTTTGACAATCCAAAGATAATGGATGAAGCTATTCGTAAAGACAGGATTTGTTACCAGCAGAGTATACAGAAAGGAGAAGTTTCAGGCAAAAGATGGAATGAGAAAAGAGGTAATAAGTCAGCTGGAAATAGTAAAGGAAATCACAGTGGTGGAAGCAAGGGAATTGGCAAGGGGCAGAACAACATAACGATACAGAAAAACTCATTCAAATCCAAACCAACCAGTGAGTCTAGAGTCGGCGAACAACCTGCAAGATTGGACAATGAAGGGACAGCAAGACCCCCAGTAGTGTTGGGGTTGTGGAGGGCCTCAATATGTCAAAAACTGTCTGCAACGAAAAGGGACCGAACAGTTATCCCAAATCCATGAAGCCTCAATAGTTGGTGATGTGGGACATAGTGTACCAAGGATTAATGCAGCGCTGGACGATCGTCAGGCAGAATATCAGCCGACCATGGTGGAATTTGAAGGTAAAATTTCAAACCTTACTGTAGCTATTTTAGTTGACCCTGGAGCCACTTTAAGTTATATTAGTCCTAAGGTAGTAGAACATTGTAAATTTCAACCTGTTAAATTCAAGAATCCGTGGCTAGTACAGCTGGCTACAGGGGCTAAGAGGCGAGTGCTGGCAAAAGACAATGGCTGCTCTTTAACAATAGCAGGGTAGCTAGTAATAACAGATTTAAATGTGCTTCCCCTTGGTTCATATGATGTTCTGATCGGTATGGACTGGTTAGAAAATCACTGGTCATTGGTTAACTGCAAAACAAAGACTATTTATTATAGGGATGAATTTGGAGCTAGGCAGGAGATGCAAAGAATTAAGTGGCTAGTGCAGGTACGGCCAATAACGGCATCTCAATTAGCAAAATGCATCAGGAAGGGATGCCAGATTTATGCCATCTAAGTGTGCTATGCAGACTCGAAGGATAAAACAACCACATTGGATAACATCCTTGTGATATAAGAATTTATGGATGTGTTCCCGGAAGAGATTCTCGGATTGCCATCTAAGAGGGATATAGACTTTCCCATCGAATTGGTACCTGGGGCAGCACTGGTATCGCGATCGCCCTACAGAATGAGTGTACCTGAGTTGATAGGATTAAAAATGCAACTACAGGAACTATTAGATAAAAATTATTTTCGCCCCAGCATGTCTCTATGGGGAGCCCCAGTGTTATTCGTTAAGAAAAAAGATGGGACCCTTCGCATGTGTATAGATTATCGTTAGCTGAACAAGCTGACAATAAAAAACAAGTATCCTCTACCTCAGATTGATGAACTCTTCGATCAAGTGAAGGGTGCAACAGTATTCTCCAAGATCGATTTGCGATCAGGTTACCACCAGATCAGGATTAAAGAGGAAGACATAGCTAAAACAGCTTTTAGAACAAGGTATGGGCACTACGAGTTTGTGGTGCTACACTTTGGGTTAACTAACGCCCCTGCAACTTTTATGTGCTTGATGAACAACATATTTCATCGATATTTGGATAGATTTTTGCTGATATTTATCGATGATATACTGATATACTCTCGCACTATGGAAGAGCATAAGGAGCACCTCAGATTGGTGTTGCAAACCCTCCGAGAACACCAGTTATATGCTAATTTTAGCAAGTGCGACTTCTTCAAGGAAGAAATACAGTATTTGGGCCATATAATCACAAAGGAAGGAATCGCAGTGGACTCTGAAAAGATAAAGACCATAATGGAGTGGCATGTACCGAAAGATGTGGTAGACATCAGGTCTTTTATGGGGTTAGCCGGTTACTACAGACGCTTTGTAGAAGGCTTCTCAAGAGTAGCGTATCCTATCACCTCCCTACATAAAAAAAGGAAGAACATTCAAATGGACCCCAGAATGTCAAAAAAGCTTTGAGAAACTTAAGCATCTACTCACCACAGCACCCATTTTGAGTATAGCTGATCCTAACAAGGACTATGTGGTGTGCACTGACGCAAGTAAGGAGGGAGTGGGAGGTGTGTTGATGCAAGAAGGGAAAGTAATTGCTTATGAGTCAAGGAAACTAAAAGAGCATGAGCAGAAGTATTCTGCTTATGACGTAGATTTGGCAGCTGTCATACACGCATTGAAGATGTGGCGACATTATTTTATGGGAAGGAAATTTTTGTTACTGACAGACCACCACAGTCTGACTAATTATTTCAGCCAACCCACTTTAAATGCAAGGCAAGCAAGGTGGGTAGATTTCTTAAGCAGTTTTGACTTTGAAATCAAACATCTGAAGGGGAAAGAAAACCGGGTGGCCGATGCCTTAAGTCGGAAAGTACAATGTTTGTACAAAATTTCCTTCAATGGATGGAAAAGTCCCTTCGAGGAAATGATAAAAAAGGCAGTAGAGCAAGATGTTGAATACCAGCAAATAAAACAACAAGTACAACAGTCTACTAGTGAGAAGAATCAGCAAGGATATGAGATAGATGATGCTGGAATGACGTACTACAAAAAATGGCTACATGTACCTAATCAAAACAGCATTAAAAATCTGATTCTGGACGAATTTCATATCAGTCACTATGCGGGGCACCCAGGATATCAGAAAATGATCACTGCGCTTCGAAAAGAGTACTACTGGCCAAAAATGAAGAAGAATGTGGCTGAGTATTTGGCATGGTGCTTGGAATGCCAACAAATAAAAGCAGAGCATCAACATCCAACAGGGTTATTGCAACCACTACCCATTCTGGAATGGAAGTGGGAAACCATTTCCATGGATTTTATAACAGGGCTGCCTAAGACAAAGAAGAATAATGACTCTATTATGGTGGTAGTAGACAAGTTAAGTAAAGTAGCACATTTTATACCTATGCAATCCACCTATAGAGCTATACATATTGCCCATATTTTCATGCAGAATGTGTTTAAATTGCATGGACTCCCGAAGACAATAATTTCAGATCGGGATGTGAAATTCACATCGGCCTTTTGGAAGACACTATTTACAGAATTATAGAGCCATCTGAATTTTAGTACAGTGTATCATCTCCAGATCGATGGACAGATGGAACAGGAAAATCAAAAGGTGGAAGACATGTTAAGGGCATACGTGATGCAGCAGCCAACGCAATTGGAAGAGTATTTGCACTTGGTGGAGTTTTCATATAATAATGGCTATCATACCTCATTACAAATGAGCCCCTTTGAGGTCTTGTACGGGTGGAAATTCTGCACACCCACAAGGTGGGGTGGCCCTGAAGACAAATTAAGGTTAGGGCTAGAAATGCTTAAGGAAATGGAGGATATGGTGAAAAGGGTACGCTCTAATTTAAAAGCTGCTCAGGATAGGCAGAAGAGCTTTTCTGACCGAAAAAGGAGGTTCAAAGAATACCAAGTTGGTGACCATGTTTATGTGAGGATCCAAGCCAGAAAGAGTACACTGCAATGGAGCAAGTGTGCCAAGTGTTCACCCCGATATTGTGGACCATTCCAAGTCTTGGCAAGAATTGGGCCGATGGCTTACCAGCTCGCCCTGCCAAGTCACATCCGGGTCCACAATTCCTTCCATGTCTCTGTGTTAAAAAAAATATGTTTACGATCCTAAACATGTGATTCAATGGCAAGATATACAGGTAGAACCGGAAGGAGAAATCTTGGTCGAGATGCTGAGCATCCTCGACCAGAGAGAAGTACAGCTGCAGAAACAAGCTATTACCCAAGTTAAAGTGCAATGGTAGCACTTTGGGCCGATGAGGCCACTTGGGAAGATGAGGAGCTCATGAGGAAAGCTTATCCGGAGTTGTTCTTGGTCAACAGACATCGAGACGATGTCCAATTTCAGGAGGGGGGGATGTAATGCCCCGAGAAATTGTAAATATTTGGTTTTTACTGTGGTAAAAGATAAACTGCACATGACACTATTGCTGTTTGGAACTTAATATATAATTTTTTATTATTGTTCTTTTAAATAAATAAGAAATGTTTCATTTACGTGTTGGCAACTTCTTGAAAAGGGGAAGTTGGGAAAAGAGGTTGGGGGTAACTGTTGCCCTAACTACCTCCCCTAACTGGAAGGTTTCCAGAGAAAAGTAAGGGGAGGAGGCAAAAATCTGTGTTGTACGGACAGACAGAGGAAGAGAAAAAAAAAGGCTAAATTTGGTGATGACCAGATAGCCAAGCACTTGGTGTGATTATCTTGCTGAGGACCGTAGTCCTGCAAGAGTGCAAGGGGGGAGATTCTGGTTCTGAAAGACGAATCTCATGGTAGGGTGGAAAAACAGAAACAAAAATCAAAAGAAAGGCCAGTTGCTGGGCTTCGAGAGTACACAGTGCTTCAGAGAACCAAGGTGAACAGTTTAGTTGAGAAGAGCAAGATCGACATCAGAGAAAAAAAGGTACTGGAATACTCACTGCTGTGTGTGATTATTTTCTACTTTATCTATGGAAAGGATACTCACGACTGTGTGTGATTATTTTCTGCTTTATCTATGGAAAGGATACTCACGGCTGTGTGTGATTATTTTCTACTTTATCTATGGAAATGAATACTCACTGCTGTGTGTGATTATTTTATGTTTTCTTCATGGAATCATAAAAGAAAAAAAATAAAAACAAACATAGTTGAAACCCTCAGGTATAGGGTTGGATGTCAATACAGCATAAACTGATTAGGGTCAACTTGGCTCCTAAAAATAAAAAAGAATAGGATTATGAAATTCCTGTAAGGGCATGCAAAGGGGGATATTAATTGTAGAGGAGTTGTAGGCTTCTAAAGGGTTCTAGAACACCCACCACCTTGGTGTGGGTAAGTAAAACTTTAGGAAATGTGAATATATACTTATATATTTATACAACATACCATCCATATCGATTGCGAATCAAACCTTACCCGAATAGATATAAGTTGACAATTGTAAACACGATTTCATACTTGGAACCAGTAATAAATACTTATAAGGGGTCTAGCTATTAATTAAAGTGGAAAATGTTGAGGGTAAAAGTTGGAAGAACCGGGTCTATAGCTGGTCGCCGAGGCATTAACAAAGATTGGGCCTAGTGTGTAATGCTAGTCACACAAGTTCTACACATACAAGTAAACTATTACAAATATTTTGATGGTACAATTTTCATGTAGGAAGGTTTTATTCATATAATAGTCAAATGGAATCCATATAGCAAAACGAAATCATGACAAGGGTTGCATGGAATTCCTCCTCCTCGGAAGACACCCGAGGGTAGCCACAGGATGTGGGATAGGAGGTTGCATGAAACTGTGCAAGTAAATAACCTATTAAGAAGGAACAATAACTAGTAACCCTTCCAAATTGCACAAGAAACCGTTCTCAGGAACAACCGAGTACTTAAAATAAAATTTCATGCAAAGTTAGGCATTCAAATTTACATGAGCAACGATAAGGAAAAGAATATCTGTAGATTGAAAAAGTGCCGAGACATCATAAACAACTGATGGAATTGAACTGTACTTGTGCCGCCAATAAGAGGAGAAACATATGACAAAGAAAGGAAACAAAAACCGAGCCAGGTTGATAGGCGACATATTTACACATTTTGACATGTAGTAGACATCGAACCATTTCATTATATTATCCAATAAAATATACAGAGGAATAATAATCCATAACAGTGCAATAAGAGCTCAAAGTGTCACGCCATGTATACCAAAAGAGGACGAATAAGCCTTAATCAATAAATTACACGAGGCTTCATTCAGGTTTCCCTAAGGTGAGCTCTCGTATAAGTATAGTTCACAATAACCAACCAGATGTCCATGGAGTAAACCCAAATTGTTGCTTCAAAAGAGTTATTACATAAATTAATAGAATAATCGTTGTTTCAGCCTTAGGGCTAGCTGGACCCCCCAAAATCCCTCTACCCGAGCATGGGTATAAGACTCGAATCCTACAGCTCTCCACTGTGTGCCAAAGAAATAAACAACAGAAATCGACTAATTTAGAAGTCATAACAGTTGACAAATCTAAAACCCAACAGTGGAAGTTAACCACGGCAACCTCTTACCCGGAGATCTGGAGCAATGGAGGTTGGTTAGTTGTTTTCTTCATGGCCTAGCTTGAGGATTCCTGACTCCAGAAGAAAACCCTACAACCAGAGAACAAACTGTTAGCATTTGACATTCGGGAGAAACTGTAGAGCATCAAAAATGAAATGTCAGGTGTAAAAGTATTATTATCGTAGCAAAATTTCTTACTTGGGGCTTAGCTGCGTTATGGACGCCATTCTTCCACATATGGAAGGCTTCGAAGACTCCTCTCAAGGCCTGGTAACAGGTAGAGTAAGTCCGCGAAGGAACAGGGTAGAGAGGTGAAACCAACACCCACAAACGTGAAAATGAGAACGTAACCAATAACCGGGTAATGGATAAGCCAACCTCAAAAGAGATGCGCCATTGGATCAGCAACCTGCCTCTCCTCCGTCGATATGGCAGCAAACTCGATGCAAAGAACAACAGCATGGGAGGCCTGCTCGCACCACGTAGGGGCAGAGCAGAAAAAAAATCCAACATCATAAAACCAAACATCAAATCTCAGTGCCGCGCAACAGGATCAGAATTAAATGGAATAGGCAGGTGTAAACAAAATCGTCTATTGTACAGATATAGTAGCAGGTGTCGAGTCACCCAAGGAGAGGAGAGTTATGAGCGATGGCTCTGGGGGTTTCGGACCTTAAATATCTCAAGAATACAATAACTGTCGCTGGGAAACCATGAATAGCCGGAGGAATTGGAAACAGTCGGACGGTTGACCGATGAAACAATATCATAGTAATGTTTATATATAAAAAAAAAATGTACTGTTGAATCTTTATATTATTTTAATGCGTGTAATTATAAGGAGATATGACAAATTCTCATGAGCTCCATAGTGAAACAGGTCATTAGGCAGTTCCTAAAACGCCATGGATGGAAAGGATCTGCCATATATGTGAGAATAGGAACATCGAGGATGAAAACCACTTCCTCTTAGAGTGCGCCGCTTACAACCACATTAGATCTCAGTTTCACAATCTTTGTTACAATACTGACCTTCCTAGCCTTTTACAATGTCAAAATTATAGTGAGCTTGGGAGGCTTCTCTCCAAGCTTTTTTAGCATATGAAAAAAATCTTGAATCAAAATAAATAATTTGCTTCTTTAGGTCTAATAGGCCAATGTTTGGTCTCAGTGGACGTTAATCGTAATCATCATCATCAACTTACATAGAACATTTTAGAATATTTTTAATAGTATTCACATATTAAAGGTTGAGATTTATTTTAAAAATAATTATGCCTTGAAAATTATTTTCAATATCATTAATTATAATACCATTAACATATTATCAAATTAATAATATTCTTTTATTTTTTTCAAGTCTATAAGAATGTAAATTCTCTCTGAATTCTCCTAATTTTATAGGAATGAATTAAGTTTATTTGAATGAATTAATTATATTCATAACGGATCTATATTGAAATATGATTTTTAGACTTTTAATTTAATTATTAATAATTATTAGGTGGATGGTAGAGATTTAACTTACATAGAATAGTCTAGAATATTTTTAGTAGTATTTACAAATTAAAGGTTGAGATTTATTTTAAAATAGTTATGCATTTTTTACCCTTTTAATCAAATTGATTAATGAAAAGAAATGTATAATATATTTTTGGACATATGGTATTAGAAAACCATGATATTGTAACAAAATCTATTTATAAATTAATAATCTCCATAATAAAACTAGAGTAAATTTCTATGATTAAAAATCTTATTACATGTTTCCTTAAATGTATACATGTTTAATTCATATAATAATAGTAATAGATGTTGTTATAATTAAGTTCAATTAAAAAAAAAAAAAAAACAACAACAACACAACAACTTGGATGTATTATAAGTTAATTATTTTAATATTTATTAACCATTAATTTATATAATAATGCTAATATATAACAATGAATTATGCTAAAAATAATATTTATATTATATATCAATATCATACTATATTACAAAATAGTATTTTATTATGTATTCATATCTAATTCTCATTGTGCAATGATTTTTTAGAATAGTTACAAGATAGTCAAATTTTAGGTATTTATTTATTTTAGATAGAGCTTGAGTGAACATTATGGTTAAGAGCATATGTTTCCTTCTAAGAGTTCATAGGTTAAAAACTAGGGGGTAGAGTATGTATGCCTTTGTAGACTTAGTAGTGAAATTGTTGCACATAGGTGGGTTCTTTGTCCCACAAACAAAAGGATATCATACACCAATTTCGTGTCTTGATTAAATAATTTAAAAAGAGATTTGTTCCAAGATCATTTAAAAAGGTTGAGAAGTTGTAGTTAATAATCATTTTGAATTTTTAGATATAATATGAACATAACTTGATGACCTAACTAGACTTTTTTTTTGTTCATCCTTCTTGAAATCACAAAAGTGACAAAATCTTTCATTCCATGGTGTTTTGAGAATCAAGCAAAACTCATTTCACTCTAGAGCTCATGAAAATTTATTTATTTATTTTTTGTTTACATTAGTCAAGATAAGGAAATACTTTCGATTTTCAAAATTTGTATTGATCACTTATCTATATATTAGTTTCCTTTTCCCCTAATTATTTATCACCCACAAAATTTCGTTAAGTTTGATCTAATAAAAATTTTAATACTACTTTTATTGTGTACAATGGTCTACTTTCACCAACAACTTCTCTTTAAGTTTTGAAGTAATAATATTTCTATATCTTTAAGTTTTGATGTACAATGGTCTATTGCTTTATTCCATAGTGGTCTAGTCAAGACTAGGCATCCTTATGCCATCCACATTTTAGCCAAAGGTGAGTTTGAATAAAGTTAGAAGCATTTTAGAAAAACTCTTGTGTTCAATGTTGTTTAACATATTCCTATACATAGGATACCTAATCATAGCCATGTGTGCAATGGAGGAAATATTTTTTTGATGATGAGAATGAGAAAGAGAGAGTTTCCTTTATTGAGATTATAGGATATAAACTAATTTTGAATCTATTCTATCTTCTTCCACAACCCTTTGGAGATACTACATCCCCAAACATCACATCCACATAAACTAATAAGGATGATGAGCTTCCCAAAGAGAAGTTTTTCTATCCATAGCCAAAGATCTCTCCACGTGCAATTTTTTTCAAGTCCATAATAATATTTACATCCTCCATTTATCCTATTCTCAATACTATAATTCTAGTTGAGCTTGTGATTGATACAGATTCCAAGATATTTGTATGAAGGAACTTCCTCCAAATTGTTTTCATATATGAAGGTGTTATATGCGATATCTTTATATTTAACTATTGTGATTTATTTGTATGAATAAATAGAATATATATATTGATGCAATACACATTCTAGGAAAAAAAAATTATGAACTTTCTTTCCTTTTGAATATAATACCCTTGATAAAATGACCAATTACAGTTTTCCCAACCTAACAAAAAAAAGCCAAATAATATCCATAAAAACAACTAACCTGAAAATTAACCTTATTACCACCTATTTATACTTCACAATACTCAACTCCTAAAAATAACCCCACACATATAAACATTTCTTTTGTTTGACCATATATATGAAAATTTATATTCATATACTTATGTGACCATAACATAACATAATAATACAGTTAATTATATATATAGATATGTCAATGTTACCATTAAAAACCTATTATAATAAAATATCTATATGCATTAAAAGAAAAACATAAATGACATGAATTAAGTCTTATAACTAAGAAGATCGAGACAGGTTGAGATTTGCAATGAATTTACATTAAAGTTAATAAAAAAACCACTCATTAATTATAGCTATTATTTTATAATAATGTTATTATAATAATATAAGTTTGATTATAATATTTTAAATAATAATAATATTTAGAAAATTATTTATTTGAAAAAAATTAATTATGTTATTAATTTTATTTAAAAAAATTATTCTATGTTAGGTAAATGTAAGGTTGGTGAAAGCTTTAATGCTATTTTTATATGTCAATTTAGTGTTGAAAATAGCAACAACAAATATTAAAAATATCACCAAGAAAAATCCTAATTTAACTTGTCTTTGAATTAAATTAAGAACTAAATTGTAATTCTAATCCTCATAGAAATTTGTTATAGTTAACTAAGTTAATTTGACTTAGTTGGATTCATGAATTAGAGTTAGGAGTCTATCTAAATTCATGTAGAGTGATTCCTAAATTTTAGGGGCCCAAGTTGAGTTCTTTTAAGTTCTAATTATTTAATTTAGTTTAACAGAGTTAAAATCATTTAAACGAGTTCCAACTGATGGAGAAATTAGTGGGAGATCAGAAATAGTGAGGCGTAACTTATGATAGTGGGGTGTAATATGCAGTAGTGGGGGGTAACCTAAAGTAGTGAGTTGTAACCTGTAGTGATTATTAAACTGAGGATTCACTCATAATTAACTCATCCATGTTAGATCAAAGAAAGACCCAATTGAGATTGGATTTTAGGGACATGTACTGTTAGTTGTCAAATCATCAAAATTAAAGCGATGGTGCATGCAGTTCGAGGAAGGCCTATGAGGATTGTGAAATTCATAATTGAATAATTTCCCCATTAAATAGGGGCTAATTCCCAAGGGAACAACACAAGGAATTAGGAACTTGGAGGCTTGGAAATTTGGGTCAGTATTTTCCAAATGCATTCAGTCAAGCAGAGGATAGAAAATACTTGTGCAGGTTGAGCACAACATATTTTATTCATCCAGATTCTTTGACTAATGCAACATACAGATAGCAAGGGTTTTTAGTTGTGGCTTTCCCTAGAAAATCATTGTGTTATGGGTGATTGAATTCTTTCTCTTATATGATTTGTGATTTCATCGATGTTTATTGTTTCCATTTATAAGTAGAGTAGATTCAAGTCCACTGTTTTAGATTCAAATCTATTCTACATGGTATCATAGCTAGAATTGTAGAAATTTCTACATGGTATCAGAGCCAGATTTGTAGAAATATCTACATGGTATCAGAGGTAGATTTGTAGAGATCCCTACATGGTATTGGAGCTGAAATAACTATAGAAGAGGACAATATGACTTTGTCTTTTGTAGGAGAAATAAAATTTTCAATATCATACTTCAAAAGCCAACAATATGTTCTACGGATTGAGACTCGAATATGCTCTTGAGGGTAGTTTGAACTATATTTCTTAGAAGGACATGACGGGGTCAATTTTGGAAGACAATGGGCGTAAGGAATTCATAGAAAAAGACATTCCTAAGCCAGTTGATGCTCAAGATCTCGCAAAGTGGAGAAAGTGTGTGACAAAGTGACAAGGATTATCCTAGAAGGAGTTTGAGATCATATTGTCTCGAACATACACAGTAAGGAAACTCCATTTGCAATGTGGAAGGCTTTAACAGGCCTGTTTCAAAATGATAGTGACCATAGGAAGTTGTCACTGAAGGACAAGCTCAGAAATATCAAGATGGATAAGGGTGACATAATCCCGAAGTACTTAACCAAGTTCACCTAATGTCGAGTTAAGCTTGGAACTTGTGGCGCTATAGTTGTTGAAGATGATCTGATGAGCCTAGCACTTCTATGACTTCCCAAGAGTTGACACACCTACTAGAACTCAGTTAATGGGAGGGAGAAGCTACTAGAGTGGGAGTGATTATGGTCCAACTTGGTACAAGAAGAGATTTAGTGGAACACCAGAGATGGGAGCTCATCCAAAGAAGTGGAAGAGGAATTTTCATTAGTCAACAAAGAAAAGAAATCTAAGGAAACTAATTCACAAGGTGAGGATGATAGCAATAAGAAGGACTTGTCGAACATCAAGTGTTTTCACTGTCACGAGTTTGGGCACTATGCCATGAAATTCCCACAAAAGAAAGAAAGCAAGAAGGAACCTACGTTAGCAACAACAGGTGAAGATCTAGCTTCACAATTTGAACTTGATTTCTATTATTTCATGCATAAAAAGCATTGTAATGGGAAGCATGTGGTGTCTTGATAGCGGTGCTTCGTTCCATATGACAGGGAATACAAATCTCTTCAATGATTTGGAGGAGAAAGACCTCGAGCAAAACATAGAGTTTGTTGATGATGGGAGGTATAACACGACCGACATCAGTACTGTTAATTTTTAGAGGGAGCCTAGTGTAGGTTTTAATCTTGTACATAAATTACTTGCAAACGAATTCTTAAAAAAAAGGAAAAATATACAATGGTGGGAACATAAAATGAATACACTGATATTTCCCCCCGGATCCCAAAATCAGGACTACCATATTGATTTTTCATTATGCCATAAGGTGTTTCCCTGTGAACGAACTACCCTGCTGTCTACCTGTCTTCACTGTACACCATTCGATCTTTCGTTAGATAATTGAATTATAATCATCCGTTGATTTACATGTGACAGTTGTGACTAGCTAGAAACTTGCATAGGCTAGACGCAGGCAGTTGTAACTGGCGGTTCTCGTTTCTTGATAGAATGTGATGGGGCACTAACTTATGAAACTGATTTCAAGCTGGATCAGTTGCAAGATTATCAGCAGTTGAAACCCTCAAACTTATCACTCATGCTCGAAAAATTGAAATTTGTGGGATGGACGGACTACCACAAGGGTGTTCATGTGATGGAGCACTAAGTTATGAAACTATTCTTGTTTTAGCATAATGTTTTGGCTGATTTCATATTTATTTTGATGAATGTAACAATGCAAGATCTGTCACGGATAAAACCACAGATGATGCAAAAGGTGCTTTCGGCAATCAAGCTTTCAGATGACAAGAAAGGCGATTTGGATCATGTCAATCATCGACCCAAGGGATTTAGTGGACGCTCTAAGGCATCTAGTCACACAGAATTGATGGAATTATTTCCCGTATGCACCGGTTTCAGTTCAAACAGAGTTGCAGAAAGAAACATTATTATGCCCTTTGCAATCAGCCAAACTAATCCAGTTTTGAGGTATTTTCATCTCCAGACATTTGTAATTTGATATATTTACTAATTCTTGATAGCTAAGCAAGCTTAAATGTATGCTAAGGCTAACTTTTTGTTTTGCGCACTATTTGAAGCAGATCAGTTCCAGCAAAAACCCCCGAGCAGCAGTCGACAGGTCAATTTGTTATTTTTTATAACGGAATGGTGAATGTTTACAATGTGCTGGCTAAGACGGTATTATATTGATCTTAGCAACAAATTTAATACATTCACAACAAATTTCGTATATATTTTTGACGAAACATTTTCATCTTTAGTCCTCTTCGCATTCTTTAATTTATTCGTAGGCTTATTTTGTCATTTTCGTGGCAGGAAGAAGCCATTATTAGGCTTGTTGGCTCTATAAGTTCGAGGAAGACAAGAAGACCTCAAATTAATATCCGCCAAATCCAACCACGAAAATAAGCCTGCATCAAACGCTCACAATGAAGATCAGCCTGAAAGACTTTTCGTAGGTAAGACGCGGATCGTGAAATATTTTATATTGACAAATGTGGTTCATAACTTCATACTATTCAATAGAAAGTAAAAAGTATAGAAAGGTTTTCAAGATTGAAAATTGTGTTTTTAACATTATTTTTTTAACTTTTTTCGCGCGCAGGCCTGGAAATTGTCCCGAAATTATCTATGCAACGCTTCCTCCAAAAGCAAATGGAGAGGTAAATAAACTTTATATCATTTTTAAAAATGATGTATATTCAAAAGATTGAATAGCAAATCCAGCATTTAAATCAATTATGATAATTATATTTAGTGTAAATTTAGATGACTGAGTAGGCAAATGTGTATTAAAAGGATGAATTTTTTTGGTATAGAATTAACATTGTGTCTCCTTACACCACGATGAAGTTGGTGACATTTCCTTGGAAAGGCAGGAATGATTCAGAAGACCAGATCATCTTCTCGTTGGCTTGCTCATCACATAGATTTTAAGATGTGGGTGGATGGTATTGACCATTAATGGCATCAAGCGGCATTTTCTAATCTTAACCAAATTGTTTTCATCGAAATTAAAATAAAAAATTATATAATATGGTTAAAATTATTTTTACTACGATTTATTATTAGAGAAACTAGAAAAACTAGACCAGTAACGGAAATGTAGACTACAAATCTAAGAAATTACATACATATTGTAATAGATAAGAGTATGACCAAAGTCATTAGAACATAAAGTATAACAAAAAAACAATTGAGTAACTAGGTTGTTGTAACCCTGCTGAAAGTATATAAGTGCTAAATGTAGACTACAAATCCAAGAGACTACAAATAATAGATAAGAGTATGACCAAAGTCATTAGAACATAAAGAATAACAATAAAACAATTGAGTAACTAGGTTGTTGTAACCCTACTGAAAGTATATAAGTGCTAAAAGGGACTTCATTAAAAAATGATGGAATTGTTGTAAGACACAAAGAAACCAATGCCAATCATATTGTAGTAGACACACCAATGGGTGTTGTAAGGTCTTTAAGCGGGGCAACCCAATGGGGGGGTCAGAAGTATCTGAAGGAGCCTAGGTGGAGAGGTCTGAAAGAACCATGGAGTTGCATGGGGAGATTGATGGGGAGGAGGTGATGGTTGACTTGGGTCTAGAAAGCTGAAGCTTGTTTTGTGAGCATGCTAAGCTGGGTAAATTCTTAGAAGGTTTATTATTAGAGAGAAAAACATGAAGGAGGATGACAGAGCTATTGGAAGCTAGAAGAATGGCTTTGTTGTGAAGGAAATTCTCTAGGCACAAACATTTGGGTAGCTTGTTAATAGAAGTGTTCGATAAAATTTTCTTCATGGTGGAGATGACTAACATAGATTCTCCTTCCACCGTGAGCCTATTGAAACCCTACTGGTTGGCAATTTACAATCCCACTTCCTCTGCATAGAATTCAACTACATTATTGGTGGGGCGGCCTAAAATGTTGACAACCACAAATAATAGATTGTCGTTGTCATCCCTAAGGATGCCTCCATAACTTGTTTGTCTTGGGTTGACTTTGGATGCACTGTCGAATTTGTATTTGATAAAGCCGAGAAGAAAAGGGGACCAAGTAAGGGGGAAGGGGGGGATGAGGGGAGAGAGAGGTTGGGTGGGTGGATGTTGGTTGAAAAATTAAAATGTAGAATAGAATGGTGCTTTAGATGGAGAGATCTACTAGTTGTTGGCAGTCCATGAGGAGAGGAGGGTGGTCTCTATTACACTAAATGGTACGTTATACCAAACAGAATTAGAAGAGGATGGACATTACTTGAAAATTTGGCTATTTCTTTCTTTCCAAATCAACCAAAATATGAATTAAGGGAAGAGAGACCATGCTTTATTAACGATTTCCCTTTTGAAAGGTCATTACTTGAAAATTTGGCTATTTCTTTCTTTCCAAATCAACCAAAATATGAATCAAGGGAAGAGAGACCACGCTTTATTAAGGATTTCGCTTTTGAAAGCGAAGGGCTTCCAAGCTGAGATCGTTACCAAGAGTGAGTTGTGTCTATCTTCCTACTTCCTTCAGTAGGAATATAATTTTGTCCAAAATTGATCCACAAATGAACAATCAATAAACAAATGCTCAACACTTTCGGGACTAGCTCTACGCATATAGAAAATAGAGGATCCTTCGTAGTCCCTTCTGATGATTTTATCCCAAGTCAGGGCTCTCTTCCAAGCCAATAGCCACAGGAAGTGAGAAATAGTGGGCCACATGTTAGCATTGGGGGCGTAGATGGTATTAGTGGCCAAGGAGTACGCTTCCATCATAGTGAATATGCCCTTTGATTGATAACCCCAACATAGTGTGTCAATGCCATATGCGATTAGGATAAGACATTCTTCAAGATGACATTGTAGTGTTTGCCATAACCATGAGGGGATTCTCGAAGGCCAGTCATATATTGTTTTCTGAGCACAGCATGAAGATCTTCTATGTTGAGGCCAACAATGATTTACTTGCATGTAACCATTGCCTACCAAGAATATTTTTAGATCATTGAGATGCTCTTGCTGGTCCAATTTAGGCATTTGTTTTCATGAGTCATGCCACAAGTGTGTGCATATTTCCCAAAAGCTATGGGTCTGTATGAGATATTTGTTATTTTCAGCAATCCAACTTTAGTTTTTGGATTAGAAAGTGGTGAGGTATGCATTTTTCATGCCATAAAATTTTCTAGAGATATTGGCACTTTTGAATCCAACACCACCACAATTTGGCACCCATAACATCCTTACTGAAAGTTTCAGAGTCTCAAACATAAGGCTTCCCCAAGATTTGGGAAGGAAGAGTTTGTCCCGGGCCACAAGGGCCCACTTGCATTATCTACTCATACGCCGACCCCATCGTTCCCTCCAAAAGACAATTTGCATCTGTTCATAAGCTACCCCAAGGTTACAAAAATTTGGAATACCTTGGATGTCTCATTTGGGTTACAGCTCCCACTGTTGTCTAATATTCCAGAGTGTCTTGAATGGTGGAGTTCGTAGCATGACACTAGGGGCTTCATTCCACCCATTGTTCTTTGGGAGACTTGGAGGTGAAGGAACAACATTATTTTCAATGAGTACCGTGAAAGCTGAGAAGTGGTGATGGAAAAAATTCAAAGCACAATCTCGGCTGAAATACACGCTAGTACATCCAATAAACTGCACAAAAACCCCAAATCTAGCCACAGATCTCCTTCCCTACGAGCTTTTTTGACGGAGCATCACAGTGTAGCAGTTGTGGATGTGGATTCATTATCCGATATTTGCCAGAGTTAATAGATCTAGTACACTAGGGGGCAGGAAAGGGCTCCAACACGAAGGCTAAGGCCATGGTATTATGGGGACTCCTCTAGTTCATACATTATCTGAATATTCCTACTATCAACATTTATGGGGGCTCAAAGGTCATCATTGATTATGTCTGTGGGAATGCCAACATCAACAAATCCTCTCTTCAGTGTTGGCTACAACAGATCTCTACTCTCTGGAACCCTCTCCAATACTCCAACATACAGCAAGGACTTCAATGTAGAAGCGGACTGCCTCTCCAAAAAAGGCATCATGGAATATCTGGATGGACTCCACATAGAGATTAAGATGGATGAGACTTGGTTGGAGACCAAGATTATGCCTTTACTAGGATAACTACACCCGGGCATACTCTTCTTTTATTGCAGAGTAACTACTCTGCATTACATCTTGCTTTTCATGTTTGTGAAAAAACACAGATGTATGAAGCAGAAGCAGCCAACTTCGTTTTTTTAGCACTATTTGCAATAGATCAGTTCTTAATCCTGCAGTGTTGTCAACTATGCAAGGAATTCAGTCAAGGAACAGTAACATGAGCCAAGGTAAGATGATATAAGAATGCGAAGTAGACACTATTAGCTTGGCTTCCATGAGTATATTGGGATGTAATCAAGTTTTTCAGTATGGGTTAGTTTATTTGAAGGAAGGATGCAACTCCCTATCATAAACATGATATCATCTATATGTATAATGTGAATTATGGCATCCCACTTCCTGACATAATTTATGTTTTCGTATGTTAACTCATGTAGGCGTTGTTGTACTCGTGTCATTTTTTATCCTATTACTACTGTTCCTTTTTCAAAAACTTGGTACAAGTAAAGTTAGCTTCATGTTCTCACCCATAATGATTGCCTAGTTCATGACCAACATCATGATAGGACAATATAATATTGTGAAATATTATCCTGGAGCATTGAAGGCATTCAACCCATATTATATATATTGTTACTTTCATGAATATCACTAATAAGGATGGGTGATGCTTGGAGGTGTAGTCTTATGTATAACAAGTATTGATTGATGATATGTGTCTCATTTTATCATATAGTATACTTGGAACTGTTTTCTAACTCAATTGATAAATCCATACCAATGATTTTCTCAAACACAATTCATAACTTCATCCCAATTATTTATGCTAAAGCTATACAAATAGAAACACTAACATCACTTCTTTGTTTTGAATGGATCCAAGTGTCGAGGCCATGTTTGCAGACTTGGGCCTTTTCAACAGGAAATCAATCTAGGTCCAAGGTATATGTCAAGGACAGAATTATTAGTATTTCATCATACCTGTGTGCTTCATCCTCCTTAAGTTTTAGTAACATAATGAGAAATTTGGGTTTTTTGTTACAACCTGCTTTTTGTGTGTTGGTTTACCCATCTCTACTTAACACATATATGAGAAAAGTGGTTTATTTGATAAAAAACCTAGGGGACATAGGCTCTACATTTTACAAAGAAATACCACAGCCTATGTATTGGTCAATGTTCATTGTTGCCACTTGAGCAACCATTGTAGCCAATAAAGCATTGATTACAACAACATTCTCAATCATAAAATAGTCCATGGCTCTTAGCTGCTTCCCTCGAGTGAAGATTGTGCATACCTCCCAAAATTACGAGGGTCAAATCTATTCAGTTGAAGTTAACTATGTTCTCATGGTTATCTACATTGCAATTATCGTAGGATTCTGGGATGGAACACAAATTGGTAATGCACATGGTAAGAATATCCAAATTTATATCTGACAATAGAATTTGGTAGTTTTTATGGATTCTTTTGAGTTTCCAAGGATAATTTTAGGTATTTGGTGGTGCACGGGTTGCAGTTGTTGGGGTTATGTTCATTACGATGTGCATAGTAACCTTGGTCATGCTTGTGGTTTCGAACATACATGTTTTGCTTATACTACCCTTCACTCTATTTTTTTGCTATCTTTGAAGGCGTTTATCTATCATCTGTATTGAATAAGTTTCCACAGGGAGGTTGGTGTCCCTTCCTAATTTTCTAACCATAATGTTCTCTTGGAACTATGGAAGGCAAAAGAAGTATAAATATTTAGCACAAAGAAAACTCAGCATAGAAGTTTTGAATGGATTGGGTATCTGAGTGAATTCACATGTACCAGGAACTTGTTTCTTCTGCAGTGACCTTATTTCTGGCTTACCACTGATTATTGAACATTATGAAAATAATGTGGGGTCTCTGCATGAAGTTCTTGTCATTTTCATCATAAGAATGATTCCAATCAAGACAATGCTTTTGTCGGAGAGATTTATGGTTGGAAAACTAGAGCCAAAGGTGTATATATATGTGTAGCCCAATATGGTTACAAAGATGCCCCAAACATTGAAGGATCTGAATTTATCAACCAGGTTGTTGAAAGCATAAAAGACTATCTCAAGCTCAGAGGAACTTATTCCTCCTCACATGACAGAAGTTATGCAAGCAGAAATACAGTGGCAGAAAGTAACTACTCTGTAGATGAGGAATTGCAATAGCTTTAATTGGCAAAGAATACAAGGGTTGTGTATGTTCTAGGAAAAGTCACATTGAAGACTAATAAGAGCACTAGTCCTTTTGAAGAATTACTGATTGACAAGATCTACAGATTTCTCCAAAAAAATTGCAAGTTTACTCTGTCTACCTACCATATACCACCTGCGCATTTACTTCAAGTCGGAATGGTGCAAGAAATTTGGAGTTTGTTCACAAAAAACTATTAGAAGACAATGAAATCAGAAGCTTTTACACATAATAAAGCTTTTAGGGTCGTAAATTTCCTGATCACTGGAAAATAGGATATAATTTTGTACTATTGTTAATATTTTAATGTATTTAGAAGATTTCAAAATGCGAATTTCCAGTGAGATCAAAAGAAATGAGCATTGAGTTTTTTACCATCTCTGTAATAAATCATGCATCATTTAGAGTGAACTAGTACATACATGTTTTATGACTCTGGTAGAATGGAAAAAAATGATAACAGTTCATTACTTTTCAGTTTCAATCCTTCTTTTACACTAAGGCTCTTATCTTTTGATGAAATGCACAGCCTGGTAAATTAAAATTTTCAAGAAATCCCAGGTAGAGTTTGTTAAGAGGGTATTTTAAATTCCAATACTAACTCCTTTTTATCCTTTGTCCTCTGAAATTCGTACACTCTCAAGTTGTCTGGGGCTAAGTACCAGTTCATGTGTTACAGGCCCAAGCCACCAAACAACACTTTTCCCATGTTGGGTCCCTTCAAATTCTGAATCTAAGAAGCCTCATAGGAGCAACAAAATGAAAATGATACCTAGAAAATCACTCTTCTTACCTAAGCCACCAATCCTAGCAAGGATTAAGGAGGACCAACAATAACTATAAGGATCCCATGCTTCCACTATACTCTCTATTGCTTTATGATCCAATATTTTTCTCATCTTATCTTTCCATTTTGTTTTGAATGTGGAGTCTTTACAACCTGCAATATAGTATGCTCTAAGCCCCTATAGAAATATTCAAAATGTGGCTACATTTTCTTTACAATATCTGTAGATGAGGGTATGCCCCCTTTGTCTGCTCTGGTGGAGAGCTGGGCTTTTGCTATGAGTACCTCATAAAACTCACGCTCATATGTCAGTTGCAGTGTCTTATTTGGGGACAAGAACACAAGTCCTTGAGCTGCGGTCATGGTTTTAATACCAATCCGCTTTTGACTTCTTCCTTGCTTGGTAGCAATTTACAGAAATCTCTATAACCCAACAACCAGTATGTTCGAAACCTGTTCGGATCAAACACTAATATATCAAGGGTTTTCAAATAGGAATCTTTGAAATTTTGGAAAAGAAATTGAAGCATTTGGCAAGTTTTGGCCTACTACTCATAAACATCAATCCGAAAAAGGGGTATGTATTGTAGTATTTGTAAATGAGTAAACATTTAAAATTTAGTTTTATATGAAAAAAGATTTAGTATGCATAACGAAACATTAAATTAAAATAATAATAATAAAACAGTTTAATTCAATTTATTATATTAATTTTTCATTTTTATATTAACAAAATTATAAACAATATTTTCGAAAGGAATCATATTATTAATGATTCATCTTCATAACCATCAAAATTTCATATTAAAATTTAATTAACATGTTTTAAATTTAATATAAAACTTACTATAATGGATATATTGTACTCAAGAAAAAGGGTTTGGTGCAGTGACCATTCCCATTCTACCCAGCTCGTAGAACAATGGAGTTGTGTTAGGACTTCATCTGTAATACTGGGTAATTAGGTCTCTCAGCTGACACATTTACATTTACTGTATATGATATGTGGCCTTTTTTTGGAGTTGTGTTAGGACTTGATCTATAATATTGGGTAATTGGGTCTCTTAGTTGACACATTTACATTTACTGTATATGATATGTGGCATTTTTTGGTCTGTGACAGGAAGGGGAAGATAGTATTCATATCGTATGTTCTTGGATGGGGTCTTTTTCAACTTATTTCATCGAAGCAATTTTGTTATTGGTAGGCACTTTAGGCCTTGCTGCCATGGGTTTTGAATGGAAACGAGTGGGCAGAGGTTGTCAGTTAAGCTTGTGGTTGCTACTTTGTAGCATTATTTTTAATTATCTTTGACAAAAGTGTATCTTTATGATACATTTCAGCCATCATATACAATCAGAGGTATATATTTTCGATGATATTTCAACTTGTTATTTCATGCTAGTTTCTCTTTCTTGGGAAATCTCAGTATTGTCAGAGGGGTTTAGTTGAAGATAGACAAATTGGCAATTTGATAGTTGTCACAAGTGTTTTTGCTAAGAAGGATTTGCTAAATAATGCAGATATAATTTGCATTGGTTGTCCTAAGCATGTTCTGTGCATATGTCCCTTATAAAGTTGTGGCTTGAACAATAATTTGCATTTCAAGCCTTTAAAAGTGAGCATTACAGAACATGAATTGGGATATTAAAAACACATTCAAGATTTTATCCAAAAGAAAGTTCATGACATATCATATGAAGTTAGTAGTGAAAAATGTCACTTTAATAGAGTTTTGGCAAATTAAGGAATTTGTGCATCCCTATATTTATGAAAATTTCACCAAGAGTTTGATTTCAGTGAGGAGTTTGATGGCATTCACTTGTATTTTTGGAAACCCCTAGTTGACAGAACCACGTAGTAGGAAAAGGACATTTAATTTTTACTCACACGATGGTAAATCGAATTATACAACAAATAAAATCATATTCATAGTCAGTGGAATATTTTGTGACAGCTAGCAACCTTGTGTGCCCTCTTTAAAAGTGACAATTCATTCTTAAATATGTACCATATGGAAAAACAAAATCTCCAAATACAAAAAAACATGTTCACATAAACAACAACTGCTACATGAATAATGGATAACCTCTATATGACATTAACTATAACTCATTACCATCCACCCTTACTTTCAAGAATGTCCATTCACATGTTTCTATTCTTCCACACACTACTATTACTTCTCCATATTCCAAACACACATAACTAATAGTTTCAAGTGTAACTCAATATCATCCACCCTTGCTTTCAACAATGTCCACTCACATGTCACTATTCTTCTACACACTATTATTTACAAAATATCTATATTTAGCATACACATAACTAACAATTTCAATTGCAACTCATTATCATCCACCCTTGCTTTCAACAATGCCCATTCACATGTCCCTATTCTTCCACACTCTATGCCTTACAACGTTTCCTTTGCAACATCAGGTGCAAATGCTAGTTATATTCCTTTCAATGTTACAATACATATATATACAAGTTGAATCATTCATAAACCCCAATCCATTAACCCTCGATTATAACATAATCGTAGTTCCCTTAACCGGATCTACCAAAAAACATAGGAAAAAAAAATCATTCCCAAAACCATGTGCAAAACTCATGCCCAAAACCATAGGTAGGTCTGGCCACCTAATATAGTGTCCAATTTTTTTTTCTCAAGGTGCTGCCCCAGACCATGTATAGGGGGGCTACTACTCCCCTGGAGTGCTCCCTATTGCGCCCGACACAAGGAACAAGGGGGACTATCACCCCCATGTGACCCCCCCACATGTACAACTAGTCGTGGAAAGAATACAACATACACCTAACATTATCCCACTTGTTTTCGTATTCACACAGGAGGTCACAAGAGAACTAAGTCATTGGTCTAGCCCTCCAATGCCCATTGTTTCTCTACACCAAGAAAACTTTTCAGTGCTCATAGACTTCGTCAATGCATCTGCAACATTCTTCAAAGTGTCCACCTATTCCAGCAACACCTTTTTGTCCTCAACCACATCCCTCAAAAAGTGATACTGAACATCAATGTGCTTCGTCTTTGAATGATAAGAACGGTTCTTTGCCAAGAAAATTGCACTTTGGCTGTCACAGTCTATCCTTATAGCTTGTTGTACCAATCCCATGCATGAAAACAATCTCTACAACCAAACTGCTTCTTTGCTTGTATGAATGGTTACCATGTATTTTGCCTTTGTAGTATAAAATGCCACTATAGACTGTCTCTTGCTCATCCAACTGACTACACCTCCAAATAGGTTAAACACATTCCCATTTGTAAAGCTTCTCTGATCCAGATCTCTAGCCATGTCTACATCAACAAATCCATGGATGTCCAAAACTCTATCCAATATTGGTCTTCCTTGGTAGCATAGACCATAATCAACGGTGGCCCGCAAATACTTGGAAACCTGCTTCATTGTTGTCCAATGGTCCTTCCCTGGCGTTGACATAAACATTATCAATACACCCACTACATCTGCAATGTCTGGTCTAGTACAAACCATTGCATACATCAGGCTACCAACTGCACTTGCGTATGGAACATGGGACATGTCCTCTTCCTCTTATTGTGTCTTGTGACATTATTCAACATATAATTTTATAGCTACAAGAATAAGAACTTTCACCAGTTTACTATCCTACATATTAAACCTCTACAGTATTGTCTTGACATACTTCCTCTGGTTTCACGAGAGATTCCTCTTTTCTTGATCTCATTTAATTTCCATGCCCAAAATATAGTTTGCAACACCAATATCCTTCATTTCGAATTTGGATAACAATTGGGAATTCAAATCCTAGATAATTTCTTTGTCATTTCCAATCAACAACATATCATCCACATACAAGACCAGATAAATAACAAAGTCGCCAATTAATTTAAAATACACACAATGATCTACTTTTCTTCTGGTGAAGTGAAGTCGTCGTATAAATGTATCGAATTTCTAATATCACATCCTTGGTGATTGTTTTAAGACATACAAAGACATTTTTGACTTGCATATCAATTATTTCTTACCCTTCACAGCAAAGCCTTCAGGTTGCTTCATGTAGAGCTCTTCTTTTAGATCCTCGTGAAGAAATGTTGTCTTCACATCCATCTGTTCTACCTCAAAATAAAAAGCAACAACAACAAATAAAAGTAATCTAATAGAAGCTACCTTGGCAACAAGAGAAAAGTATCACCAAAATTAATTTCCTGCACCTCAGAATAACCTTTCTCTACCAACCGAGCTTTATATTTCTCCACCTTGCATTTTGCATTCATCTTTTTATTAAACACCCATTTTCTTCCAATGGATTTACTTCTATCCGACAACTCCACCAGATCCCAAGCCTCATTTTTGTCCAAAGATGCCATTTCATCAACCACGACCTATTTTCATAGTCTTCCATCCTCTAAATCTATTGTCTCCTTGATAGATCTAGGATCATCATCAGTAATAGATAAAGACAAATTTGAACGGAAAGCAGATGGACTATACCTTTTTCGATGCCTTCTTTCTCAAACTGATCTTCTAATAGCTGGAGCTTGTAGCTCTTCATCTTTTGATTCTTGTTTTGTTGCAGAGCCTAATTCTTCCTCATTTGGCTCAAACCATATCTTCTTAGGTTACTTTGGTAGGAATTCATATTTAATAATATATTTCACCTCTCTAAACACCACTTCTTGGTTGTACACAACCTTCCTTGTTTCTAGGATTCAAATCTTATAGCATTTTAAACCATCCTTAGACCCAATAAAGATGCACTTTCATATTTACTAGCCAACTTGGTTATTTTCTCCTTTGGAACATGTACATATGCATCACTACTAAATACCCTCAGATGTGAAAGAGATAGTTTCTTACCAATTCATACCTTATGTGGAAACTTATACTCCAATGTTGATGAAGGGGATCTATTAACCAGGTAACATGCAGTCTCCACCACCTCTGCCCCAAATTCATGTCCTAAACTGGCACCACTAAGTATGCTTCTTTCCTTTTCCATCAACGTCAAGTTCATTATTTTTGCAGCTCTACTTTGTTGAGGTGTGTATGGAGTAGTATTTTGATGTTTTATACCGCACTTCTTACAAAACTCTTCAAATTCCTTCTTGAAGAACTCTCCACCATTATTTGTTCTCAACGCCTTTATCTTCTTCTCTATCTATTTTTCCACAAGAGCCTTAAATTCTTTAAACCTGTCAAAGACTTCAGATTTATGCCTAAGGAAATATGTCCACGTATTCCTTGAGAAGTCATCTATAAATGATACATAGTACACAAACTTACCCTGTGATGGAACCGACACAGGTCCAAACACAACACTATGCACAAGCTCTAATATCCCTTTTTCCCTCTCAACACTAGAGGGGAAACTCACCTAATTCCTCTTCCCATATACACAATATTCACATAAATCGAAATACAGAGAGAAATTTGATATACCTTCTACCATACCATTACCATGATGTATTCGAAGGCCATTCTCTCCAATATTTCTAAGCCATTGATTCTATAGCATGGTTTTTTCTCCAGAGACTACTAGATTTTCTGCTCGACTTTCAGGAACCACAAAACTATTTCAGCCGTTAATAACAGTACTACCCAAAAGCTTGTATAGAGTTCCAATTTGAGCTCCCCACATCAATACCAGTGCTCCCCAAACCATCTTATAGGTATCTTTCTTGAACACTTTTTTTACACCTGCATCATCCATCTTACTTACATAAATTAGATTTCTAGCCAATTCAGGAATATTTAGAACACCCGAAAGTGTTCTAATCCTTCCACCTTACAACTTCAGCCTAACTTTTCTACGTCTGATGATTCTAATCTTCCTTTCATTCCCTAAGAAGACATTACCACGATCATATTTCTCATACTCGCAGAACCACTTTCTTAGGGGAGTGAAGTGAAAGGATGCACCTAAGTTAATCAACCATGCCCCATGATTTACATGTGTACTTGAAGAAGAATCCAAGCACACATCCCCACCTTCATGAGAGGTGGTTTTCACCTCTATAGAAGGAGCATCATCAAATCTCTCTCCTTTCCTAGGAGATTTAGATCTACAATCCTTTTTATAGTGCCCTTCCCTTTCGCATTTCCAACATACCTTTACAGGTTTTGTTGGAGATTTAGATCAACCACTCAAGGACTTATTTTTGTTTTTTCTGGGATCTTTCTCATATAGACAAGGCATCTTCATTTTGTTCCTCCACAGTTTTTCGTCTCATCTCCTCTGACATCAAGGATGATACTATTTCATCAAACTTCAAGGTAGTTGTATTGCTACTTATTGCAACAACCAGAATATCCATGAATCTGGTAGAGAACACAACAAATTGATGCACTTATCTTCATCTAAATTTTAATATCAATGGATAACAACTAACTTATCATAATATTAAAGGCGTTCATAAGCTCTGTCACTAAGTCTCCATCCTTCATCCTCAGGTTATACAACTTTTTTCATAGGAACAATTTGTTCACCAAAGACTTGGATTGGTACAAATTCCCTAACTTGGCCCACAAATCCTTCACCATAGATTCCCTTGATACATTCAAGAATACTAAATATGAGATACATATCCATACTATGCTCTTTACCTTCTGATTCAACTTCATCGAGTCTTCCACTGACATTTTCGTAAGTTTAGTACCTGAATACTGCAATCCACAGATCTTTATCCACCAGTAGTTCCTTTATCTTGAGCTTCCACTACTCAAAACTTTGATTATTAAATTTCTCGATCTCTATTTTTCCACTGCTCGCCATCTTCTTTCACTGCAATAATCAATCCCGCAAATCTCCCACTATACAGGGTCTACCACATACCCGAGAAAAACCACTCACTGGCAAAGGCGTCCCCTTGAAGCTGAAACCTGACTCTGATACCAAATGTAGGTTTTAACCCTGTATAAAAATTACCTGTGAACGAATTCTTAAGAAAACAAAAAATATACAATCGCGAAAACATAAAAGAAATACACAAAGATTTTCCCCTAGATCCAAAATCCAGGACTACCAGATTGATTTTTCATTATATTCCTTTCAATATATATATAATATATATAATATTATATATATATATATTTATATATATATATATATATATATCGAAGCATTTATAAACCTCAATCCATTAACCCTAGATTAGAAAATAACCATAGCTCCCATGAGAGGATCTACAAAATACCATTGGCAGAAAAACATCATGCCCAAAACCATGTGTGAAATCCATGCACCAAATCATAGATAGGTCTGCCCACCTAGTATAGGGTCCAAAAGAAAATTCCCGAGGATAAATAAGAATCTTGTTTCTATAGCTATATTAAAATACGGTGGCTATGATGTGATATTTAGCAAAGGAAATGTTTTCCTTAGAGACATTCTGCGCGGGACAGGTGAAACAAATAAGTGTACAATTTAATAACATGTATGCACTTGAGGTACAAGATGCATGAAAATCCTTGAGGAGCAAGGAAAAAGTTGAAAACTTGGTGGTTGAGAGGGATCATGAATTACCTCTCAACATGTGGCTTCAAAAGCAGCCTTAGCAAGTTGTGGAGCAGCCACAATTGGAGACCCGAAGAGGAGACGGAGAGGAGACATCCACTGAAACAGAGACCTCAAATAGGGGGAAATTTCGAGCCAAGCGGGCAGAAGGAGCACATGCAACCATACCTCCAAGTGTGAGGTGGGTCAATATGCTCAATCCAAGAGTTTCATAAATTGGGCACGATCCATTGAGGATCATTACCTCGCTACAGGGCCCCATAATATTCAGTAGCAAGAGGATCAATGCTAGTGAGATACTAAGGAGTGTAGAGCAATGTTAACAAAAGAGCATGAGGCTCAGTAGCAGAGTTAGATGCAACACAATTTTCCCAGTAGAAAATTGAAAACATAGTTGATTCAATTTATTTTGTTTGGATGTTTCTTTTTTTATAGATGATGTAGTAGCAACAACCACAACGCCAATAGTTTCATGCAGAACATTTCAAAGGTACCATTTTAGGAAGGGTTGAATTACTTTCTTGTTGATAGGGAGTGTTGAAAATAGCAACAAGAAATGTTAAAAATAACATTAAGAAAAATCCTAATTTAATTTGTCCTTGAATTAAATTCTAATTCTAATTCTTATAGCAACTTGTAATAGTTAACTAAGTTGATTTGACATAGTTGGTTCAGTTAATTCAAATTGGGATTCTATCTAGAGTCATGAAGAGCGGCTCCTAAATTTTAGGGGGGCAAGTTGAGTTATTTTGAGTTGTAATTATTTAATTCAGTTAAACTAGTTCCAATTGATGGAGGAATTAGTGGGTGGTTAGAAATAATGGGGTGTAACTTACTGTAGTAGGGTGTGACTTACTGTTGTGGGGTGTAACTTACTGTAGTGGGGTGTAACCTTTGGTATTGGGGTGTAACCAGCGGTGATCAGTAAACTGAAGATTCATTCATAATTAACTCATGCATGTCAGATAGGAGAAAGGCCCAGTTGAGATTGGAGTTCAGAGACAATGTACTATCAATTGTAAAATCATCTAAATTAAATGTATAGTGCATGTAGTTAGAGGAAGGCATGTGTGGATTGTGCAATTCATAATTGAGGAATTTCCCCATTAAATAGCGGTTAATTCCCAAGGGAGAGACATAAATAATTAAGAGCTTGGAGGCTTGGAATTTCGGCTAAGTATTTTCCAAAGGAAGTCAATCAGCCAGAGGGTAGAAAATACTTGTGCAGGTTGAGCTCAAGGTTGAGCAAACCATATTCTATTCATCCAAATTATTTGACTAATGCAATATATAAATATCATGGTTTTTAGGTGTGGATTTCCCTAGAAAATAATTCTATTATGTGTGATTGAATTCTTTCTCTTATATGCTTCATGATTTCATCGATCATTTATTTTTCCACTAATGAGTAGAGTAAATTCAAGTATATTGTTTTAGCATATTATAATTAGCAGTTTGAATCTACAAGGAATTTCTACATTTATTTGTAATATGTTGGGAAGAGAGAATTGGGAAGAAAAATGATGGAGAAACAAACCACAACATATTTTATATGGTTGGAGATAAAGACAGTTCCTATGAAAATTACCAATGGGACAAAAAGATTGGTGGAACCCAAAAAATTAGCAGGACACTGCTAATGGTTAATGAGTTGCTAATTGTTAAGGAGTTCCAAGTTTCGAATAAACTTTTGTGAAGTTCGTGAGAATTAGAGGAAATCTGGTGGAACTAACAAGAAAAGTTAGTTCAAGGTTGGGATGTGGAGTCCTTTAACCTATTAGTATAAGGGAACGATTCAGATTCGTGGAAGGGAAGGATTCACATAAATATGATTTTCTTTTGAAGTAGTAAGCATCAATGAAAATGGTACTTCAAATTAAAAAAAATATAAAATTTATTTTGAAGTAGTAAGCATTACTGAAAGGGGTGCTTCAAATTAAAAATATAACCGAATAAATAAATAAAAATGAGTAGAATAAGAGTTGGTGTTCATTTTAGAAGAGAAAGATACATGTGTTATTTGTATGAAAGAAAAATTATTGTATTGACTAACAATATTTTACAGATAACAATGGTGCATAGATTCAGTGTTCCTCAGGTTAAGTTGATAATAGCAAAACCCTGTTCCTTGGTTTAAGTAGATAATACCAAAACCCTAAAGAGTAACCTCTGAGCAACTCGTAAATGTAAAGAAGAGCAAGAGAGTATATATTATTGTAAATGTATATGTGTGCATATATTATTGTAAATGTACATGTGTGTGTATTGTAAATGTACATGTGTGTGTGCATATATAATAGTTCCAATTAGGGAAATTAAATATGGGAAGATGTAAATGTTAAATATCATCTAGATGTACACGTGTGTGTGCATATATAAGAGTACCAATTAGGGAAATAAAATATGGGAAGATATAAAAGTTAAGCATGATTTAGGAGAATAGAGCGTTATGACTAATATAGAAGGTTAAGACTAAGAGAACCAACCGTGGTTTCCCATTACAGGGATACACTCATGGCCTAGATGTTCTTATATTCCTACACTTTATTATATATATATATATTATATATAATATATATATTATATTATATTATTTGGAAAAACACAATTCTCAAAGACATACATAAGATAGTAGAACTAATTTACAACTATAGAAATAAATAATTGTCTTCCAGGCAGAATGTCTAATATATAATTAGTGCACTTTATTTGAAGTAAAAGAAAAGAAAGAGTGCACTTTATTTAAAATAAAAGAAAAGAGAGAGTGTTCTCTATAGAATGAAAAAATATAAATATATTCTTTTGTTAAATGAACTAGTGTCAAATGCATGTACACAGAGAGCAAAAAATATAAAAATTATCCAAGAAACCAATATGTGAGAATATGTATTTCAAAGTCCACAAAATTTACTGTAAAAAAATGTTGTCTTCTATAAAATAAAATATCTCTTCTATATAAAGGATTAGGGCCAAACCCTAACCTATACACAACAAAAGACAAGCCAAATATGGACAGTTCAATAATATCTTTATGGTGTAAAGCACAATTTTTTTATAAATCAACATAGTAAAATTCATATTCTCAAACTCTTGGTCCGCATGGGAGGTCGAGATGATAAATTATTCTAATATAAGTATTACAGTCAATTACAAACAATCCTTTGTTTTAACTAGTTAAAAGAGAGGCTCGTGACCCTTAAAATTCACGGCTTTTCCATAGAGTGTAACATTGAGTCACGACTAGACCAAGGACAATTCTAAGCATTGTTTAAGGCTTTAATAGGCATCATGGAACTAAGTGAAACTTTAGGGCCTTTGTAAGGCCAAGAGAACCTAACATGCAAATAAGGAAACATATAAGAACCTGAAGCCATTGTTGAACAACCTTGCCAGAGTGAGACTTAGCCTAAATTCTTTTCCTTTTGTGGTAATCTTGATAGAATGGACCAACGTTGAGTGTACCTACAATAATGTGGGGAGATTAATAAGGGTTTAGAGATAGAGAAATTTAAAAGAACAAAATGCCAAAGTGAAACTTAGCCCAAATTATGTTCCTTTTGTGGTAATCTTGATAGAATGGACCAACGTTGAGTGTACCCTACAATAATGTGAGGAGATTAATAAGGGTTTAGAGATACAGAATTTAAAATAACAAAATTCCTAGAATGTTAGGATTTCAACAACTGTATTGGAAGAAGAAGAGTCACTTCTGTACCTATCAAAAAAGAGAGACACCTGAGAAAAACATTATTACTATTAAAGCCCTAGTTTAAAAGTCGAATGAAATGGTACTGGATAGAAAAAAAGAATGAATTAAAGATAAGCCAGGACGCTTTGAAAATAATAATGTGGATGAAGTTTAAATTAATAATGTAGATGAAGTTTGTATTCATTCATGTTTTATATATATATATATGTGCGAGTACATATTTTGTAACCAGTAATAATGAATTATTAGGAATAGATTATGTAGTGTGCTTGAATTTATAAGAATAAATATTGTGTACCATTAGTAGTCAATTATTAGGAATAGATTTACAATCATGCAAGGCTAAGCAAGTATATACATACATATTAGAAGGGTCAACAAAAAAACAAACTGCATGGACTTTAGAACGATACAATCTTAGTAAGAAGGAATTTCCATGATAGTGCAATTAGAATCGTGAAGTATTTTTATTTGGCGAGTAGGGTATAGGAAATAAAAATCCAAAGTGGATGAAAAAATGATATGTGAGTATATTATATGATATTCCTTAAAAGAAAAAAAGAACATGCAATGTGTAAATTTCGTGATGTATGTGTCATGTTATCACTTTAAAGGAGAGAGATGCTACACATGTAGGGTTCGTGCGTGCTTTAATATTTCTTTTTTATGTCAATTTAGTTGTAACATGTTGATTAAGGTGAATTACTAGACATCGATGCATCATCATCTATTATTCTTTAGAATATGGTTGTGTATTATAAGAAAACAAACAAGATTTTATAATATTATATTTTTTATCTATAAAAATTATGTATTGATAAAATTATATTTATTTTTAAATATTTTTGTTGGTAGTGTTTTTTTTCAAAGCATTATTTTTCTTATAAATTTTATATATTTTAAATATAAAATTAATAAAATTTGAAAATAACAATATTTAATGTTAATACAAAATTTTTAATATAATTAATTATTTATTTATTTTTTCATAAATCTTAATATGTACTCATATGTCAAGCTATTTGTTTTCTATATGGTGCACCAATAAAAATCTACCTTATAAATAAAATACCTTAGTACACTATAAATAAAATAACTACGTATTTTAGATTTATTATATACATACATATAAAAATCAATATAAAAATTGCAATATGTTTTTAAAAAAATCATAGATTTAAAATTTAAATGTAAATGTATACTTTCACAACAATGATTATATAAATATATGTGAAATGAGTATGTGAATATATTCAAAGGGAATGATGAAAATGAAGATAAAATATAAAGCTAGGAAAATGCATGTGCTTTCTTCGACCCTACAACACTAACTTTTTTATTAAACTCAAACCAAAATAGTTAACTTATCCAACATTAAGAAAAATTATAATCCCATAACTATATATAATTTAATGTAATAACTTATCATTCATATTATTCATATTATTGTAATAATGAATTTTTGATGATGATGATGGTGGTGGTGGTGGTGGTTAACGTCCACTGAGACCAAATTGGTCTATCGGACCTATAATTTTCTTTCTTAGTTTCTAATTGTTTGGCTCCTCGTCTTTCTTGGCGAGATTGGTGTTGTTGGTTTCTTTTTTCTCTCTACGGTCTTCCAACTTTCTTTGTCTTGCATCTCCTTCATCTCTTCTGATTCTTGGGACATTGGTGTCTTAGCTTCACAATCTATTGTGTTCGTCCTTTTGAAGATAGTCGGAGAAGAAGTTTGGTCTAGGAGATCTGCTTTGCTGTTAAATGAAGATTTATTTTGTGCAGTATTCGAACCCTCATAGTTGTTGATGCTTGAGGGGTTGTCGAGTTCACTCTTTTGTTGTTGGGTAAGGCTTTCCTCCTGGTTGTCTTGAGAGTTGTTTCTTTCTTGCCCAATTTCTTGTGATTCAGATTCTTCTCGAGAGTGTTCTTCTTTGATGATAGTGTAGTGTTCCTTTTGTGCTCCTTCCCACCAAGTAGATCTGTGGTGATTTTTTCTAGTAGAATTTTTCTAGGAGGATTTTGGGAATTTTTGGCTAGGTGGCCTATCTCAAAGCAGGATCGACATCTGAAGAGGACAATTTCATGATCATTTTTCTAGTTCCACACATAGTCTTTACTTGTTAGGTGTATTTATGCTGGGAATCTGGCGCTGAAGTCCATTTCCACACAGATGTGTGCATAGGTAGGTTTGGCAATCTCACCCAAACTGGTGCTGAGATTATGACTGTTGTTGAGGGATCGAATGATGGGTTTTGTGGCCTCGTGAATAGGCCTTATTTTTCCCAAAACCAAGGGCCGGAATCTAGAATACATTGTCTACTTTCAAGGTTTTCAAAATCTAATATAAAGAAACCCCTAGCACAGGGGTAGATCTTAATTGCATTAGGAATTAGAGGCTTCCATAACTCCGAGATCCAACTGTGGAGAGTTGTGAGCCGCGGCCAAAAACCATTGAATCGGCAGATTAGGGCACTCTTAGAGAACTTCAAAGCCTCATCAAGTGAGGCCTGGACCACCTGGACAGTGGGAGTTGGGGCTTCACTGACGATATGTGTAAGAGCTTGCTACCCAGATGCGGATGGAACTGAGCCAGTAGCTATTTTCGCGAAGCTGGAAGCCATCTGGAGAAAGCTCTCCTGCTGAGTATAAAAGATAAAATCGCAGAGAGATCAACAGATCTAAGAGCCGCAGAGGAATCAACAGATCTAATATGGTGTATCAATAAAGAGTTGCAGATCTCCGCAGATCTAATATGGTGTATTGATGAAGAGTTACATATCTCCGCAGTAAAGCGCTGCAGATAAAGAGCCGCAGTAACATAATAGATCTCAGAGGGATCGAATGATGAAGAGCTGCAGCTGGAATCAGCATATCTAAGAGTCGCAGAGGAATCGACAAATCTCTACGATGGGATTGGCAAATCTAAGAGCCGCAGATGAAATCGACAGATCTCTGAGTTATTTGAATCGGAAGATCTCAGAGGGATCGAATGATGAAGAGTCGCAGATGGAATCGGCAGATCTAAGAGCTGCAAAGAAATCGACAGATCTTCCAAGGCACCCAAAACAAAACTAATATTATATATATGAAA